>ML251325.1:33420-65365 GCA_005239495.1 Nicotiana undulata | reverse complement strand
CTTCTGCAGTACCCAAATTTTCATGTTGGTACTCCAAATATCTTGTGTCTAGAAGAGAAAGTCAAGCAAGAACAGGTTGACCTTTTCTTCCATGATAAATCAGAGCTATTCGGATAGCACCAAAATGGATATGGGTAAAACCATGGTCTCTCCACTGTCTGGGAAAATCATCTGGAATTTGAAGGGTAATAAACTGTTCCTCTCGAGTGGCAAGAATAGGATGCTGGTCAAGTTTTGAGGCAGCAACATATTCCTTGACTCCTTTTGGTTTATGTTGGACTAAGGAACGGATTTGGGTCCATGGTGCAAATGATTTTTTGGCAAAAGCAGAGTAAGGGTTTATAAGGGGTAGTTCAGTTGAAGATACTTTTTGTTCATCGGGTAGGATATCTACTTCATAGAGATAATCATATTTTTTGGACAAAGTTTTATATAGAGTAGGAGACATATTCATTTTTGCTAAGGAAGAGGATGATGGAAACGACTCAGACATATTTAGTAAACATGTTCCTCCCTCCGAAAGGATGGGCTAAAAAGGAGTAATTCACTAATTATCAAAGCCCTAGAATTTTATACCCAATTTTCCCATGATTTGATATTTTAATAGGTAACCTAGTTGGAATTCCATAATTAATCCATGAATTTAGAGAGGAAATTACACTAACCTTGAGGAACTTGACCTTGGACAGCTTTTCCCTAGCTTTGAGGAGCTTTAATGGAGGTTGGGTATTGAAAATTAAGAAGAAAACCCGTAATTGGACATTTAAGTACTGCCCAGGAAAACCTTCACCGCGATCGCTACATCAGGCCTGCGATCGCAGAGACCAAGTTGCTAGACCATTGCGGTCGCGGCTGGAGGTCAGCGATCGCGGAGAACAAATGGCCCTGGGCCCCCAAACAACACTATGCGATCGCATAGTCGCCTGCGATCGCGGAGAGTGAGGAGTTAGGCTTATGCGATCGCAGGAGTGAGGTCTGCGATCGCAGAGAGTGGGAGGATAGACTTATGCGATCGCAGAGCACAAAATTTAGCCCAGAAGAAATCCCTCTCTGCGATCGCAATCATCCCTCTGCGATCGCAGAGAAGGAAACCAGACAGGGATTTTCTGGTTTTTCTAACTTAGCTCCCGGGGGTCTAAAACACCCCCGAGCCCCCCGGGACCCTGTCCAAAAGCCCCGGCAAGTCTGTATTCATGATACGGACTCTCTTGAACTTCCGGAACATGAAAAACAACAACGGAACTCAAAATTCAACCCCAAAACCAAATTATTCAAACTTAAGAACTTTGGAATTCTAGAATTCATGGCATTGCGCCGAACGGGTCTATACTACTCGGAATGACCCCAAATTTTGCAGACAAGTCGTAAATGACTATACGGAACTATTTCCGGTCTTGAAATTCCTTTCGGACCCCGATAGCATTAAGTCCCGTTCCAAGCCAAATTCTAAACTTAAGGAAATCCTTATTTCCATTTCGGGCGCCGAAACGCTCCCGAGTCATCAGAAACCCGAGCCGAACATACGCCCAAGTCCGAAATCATCATACGGACCTAATGGATCTGTCAGGACTGAATTCCGAGGTTGTTTGCTCAAAATGTTGACCGAAGTCAAACTTGGCCAAATAGGCCAGCCTTAAGGAACCAAGTGTTCCTAAACCATCCAAATCATCTCCAAATCCCGAACCACCCGCGAGTCATAAAGCACGAATAGACGCTATAGAAGGTTTCATTTAAGGAAACGGGATCTTAATACGCAAAACGACCGGCTGGATCGTTACAATGCAGCAGGTGAGTTGTCTGTGCAGCACGTGAGTTGTCCGTGTCGCATGCTTGTTGTCTGTACAACACGCGAGTTGTCCGTGCATCATGTGAAATTTGTGTTCTTCTTGATCATTTATCTAATTATTTGATTCCTCCCTCTACATGACATGATATTGTCTGAGTAGGTGATGTCGGGCCCAACTCACACCACTAATTTAGATTGTGAGCCGGTCGAAGCAATAATAAAAACCCAACGCGAGTCAGGGTCGAATCCACATGGAGATTGATGTGGGATTAGGTATATACCTTGTGTGAATGGATGACGTGCCTAAGATTGCAGTTCCACATATTTATTTGTTGTTTCTACTTCTACTTATACTCTAATTATTGTAATTGTAATGCTAAGAGACAATGGTTTTGGGTTTTGGTTGTTGATAAAAGATCTAGGGTTGCGACTTCCACCTAGTTGGTTACCTAACGGATTAAGAGCTTTAGGGCATGTTTGGTTGATCGGGATAAAATAGAGAAATCACACACGATTACTCAATCTATACCTTCGGTAGTTTGAGTGATTTTGCCCAATTTGGCTTTCTGAAGTCCAAATAGGTACTTCATGAAACGAGCGATAATGCTCAAGTCGGGTCTTACTATCTCTAGGTTCGACCCTTAAATTGGGGCTATCATTTTCATGAGTTCACCCCAATTCCTAGTTAGCCAAGTTTTCCTAGACTTAGTCTCGCTTTCTCAAGTAGAGACTAAGTCAATTAGGCATGAATCAATGTTTGCAACCATCAACTCTCAAATTCAAGCAAGAACTAGGCTAAATATCATAAACCCAATCATAAATAAGCCCTAAATCAATACCCATTAAGTACCCATACTAGGGTTGGGTCACAACCCTAGCTAAGAGTTTAACTATTCATGGAAAATGAAGAAATTAAAGAAGAAACTAAGATAAAATGCATAATAATTGATTTTAAGAAAGAAAATATAATGTTTAAAAGCTAAAATAGTACAAAGTTTCCCAATACAGTAAATAGAAATGGCTCTAAAATGTTCAGGTGCTCCCAACTTACAAAACTTCACCAAAAAATGACAAAAAGATCTATTTATACCCAACTGAACATATCTGACAAAATTTCCACTACAGGAGTTGTGCGGCCGTGAAATTCTGTGTGTGGTCCGCACTTTGAGACAGACTGGTCAAGTAGTCTTTCTACGGTTGCATAAAACTGGGATGCGGCCGCACTTCCTCTAATTGTGCGGACCGCACATTTCTAAGTGTATTCGCACAATTGAACTAGGACTGGAGATGGAATTCTTTCTGCGGACCGCACAATTATGAGTGTGGCCGCACTTTTGCATCTTGCGGCCGCATAATAATAGTGTGGTTCGCACATTTTCAATCTCCAAAATGCATGTTCTCTGAATCTAGTCTTCTGTGGCCGCACAACAATTGCGCGGTCAACACTTTGTGAAGGAATTCCATTAGTGCATCTTCAGAGTTTGCGGCTGCACACAATTATGTGCGGTCCGCACTTGTAACGACTTGATCGGTCATTTTGAGATCCAGGACGTTGTTCAGCAGTTGGGGGTCATGAAAAAATTCATTTCAGGTATATTGACTTGTGCATATGGTCGGAATTGAAATTCAGGAAGATCGGAGTTGAATTTAAAGGAACATTCTCATTTCAGAAGTCTTAAGTTGAAGAAATCGAGTAAAGCTGGGATTTTAAGTAAACGACCTCGGAATTAGGATCCGAAGGTTCCACCAGGTTCGTATGATGAAATTCAGGAAAACCAGGTTTGTGGAAAGTCAGTATTTTAAGGAAATTTCCTAAGTTTGACTTGAAGTATATTTCAATGATATTGATGTCCGTTTGGGATTCCGAGTCTGGGAACACCTCTGTATGGTGATTCAAAAGTTGGGAGTGCGATCAGAAGTAAATTCGGATATCCGAAAGTCAATTTAAGGTCATTTGGCTAAAGATAGAAAACTAAAGGTTTTTGAAGAATTCGACCGGAAATGGAAATTTTGATAGCAGGGTCGGAATGCGATTCCGGAAGATGGATCAGGTCCGTAATGTCGAATATGACTTGCCTGCAAAATTTGAGGTCAATCGAACGTGGTTTGATAGGTTTCGACATCAAATGTGGAAGTTAGTAATTTCCAAGTTCATAAAGTTGAATTTCGGTGCGATTAGTGATTTAGGAGTTGTTTATGATGATTTGAAGCCCCAAGCAAGTTCGTGGGATGTTATGGGACTGAGTCGTGTGTTTGGAAGGGGTCCCGAGGGCCTCGGGTGTGTTTCGGGGTGGTTTCGGGGCATTTCGGGTCGAATTGCTGTTGCTGGTTTTCTGGTGCTGATGGTGTTCTATGCGATTGCAGCCTTTGATTTGCGATCGCAGAAAAGGAATTGAGGGGAAGTGTTGTTGGTCTATGCGATCGCGGATTCTGGTGTGCAATCGCGAAGAAGGTCTGGGAAGAGCAGTGCGATCGTAGGCCTGCTACTGCGTTCGTAGAAGAGAGCGAGTAAGGGTACTGGAGATGACATGTGCGACCACAGGTCTGTTAGTGCGATCGCGGAGGAGGGTCCTGGGTGTCCTGTGTGATCGCAAAGGCTCTGCTGCGATCGCAGAGAAGGGCTGTGCTAGGCAGAATAATATTTAGCGGATTTTGGCCATTTTAACTCATTTTACATATGCCATGGACGGATTTTGAGAGCATTTCAAGGAAGATTTCAACCAAGCTTCAGAGGTAAGATCATTCTACTTATTTCCAAGTTAGATACAAGATTATTACATGGATTAGAACATGAAAATTAGGGAAAATTTGTTGAAAAAATTAGTATTGTGAAGAAAACCTAGAAATTTGGAAAATTTTGGATTTTAGCCACGAATTGAGCATGAATAATTGAGTAAAATGTGTAATTGAATTAGTAAAGCTTCGGGTAGAGATTTTCTTCAAGAAACTTCGAGGTCCGGGCAGATGGGCACGTGGGCCCGAGGGCATCTTGGTCATTTAATTGAGTCGGGCTGAGGAACTTTGTAATTTTAATTGGTTATGATCTATTGAGTATATTTTCATTGAATTATAGTTATTTGGATAGTTTTGAAGCATTGCGCATCAATTTTAGTCGTCGTAGAGGCTTGGAAGCCGGTGATGAACCTTCGGAGCGAGGTGAGTCTCCTTTCAACCTTGTAGAACCTTAGGTGTTCTACATGCTATATGTAATTGCTTGTTGGGGCTACGTATGTACCAAGTGACGAGAGTCCGTACGTAGCGGCTACTATTGTTATGTCCGGGTAGTTAGGCCCCACATCATGCCATGTATACTTCTTGTAATGAATTATATGTATGTTATAATATCCTGTTATGTGGTTTTGTTTCTCTGAGATTTATGGATTTTAAAATAATATGGAAGGAAAATTGTTTCCACGGAAAATTATTATGAAATGAATTGACTAACCAGAAGTAATATGAAAGAAATTATTTATGAAAAGTATTATGAAAGGAAAAATAAATGACTTATAAGTTTTTTACTCATGTAAGATATTATTGTTCCCCCGAGCTTTCATTTACTTAAATAATGGGAAAGGATTGTGGTGAAATGAACTTTGCATTTTGTGTGCGCATGTTGTCGCTTCGTAATTTACATCCTGCGAGCGATATGTAATTTCCTTCACTCTTATGGGAGTGGGCCGTATGCCACGGCGGATTTATAGTGCACTCTTGGTACGGGTCGGTCAATCTCCGGCAGTGCATAGGGAACTAATTAAGAATGCACTCTTGGTACGGGCCGGTCGATCCCCGGCAGTGCATAGATGTTCTTGACATGATTTTTGGTAAGCATGTACTCTTGGTACGGGCCGATCGATCCCCGGCAGTGCATAGTTGTTCTTGATATGAATACAATGTAAGCATGCAGTCTTGGTACGGGCCGGTCGATCCCCGGCAGTGCGTAGGCATGATTATTGTTAAGCATGCACTCTTGGTACGGGTCGGTCGATCCCCGGCAGTGCATAGCTATTCTTCCTTATGACTCCGTCCGGTTTTCTTACTCCTGTGTGCGCATGACTGTTTGGTACCGTTTTTCCTGATTTATGATTTGATAGATGTTTGGTAAAAGAGACAGGTGAGTTGTAACTGCTTTCAATATTTACTTGGAAACTCTGTATTCTCTTCACAATTGTGGTACACTATTTACATGTCTATTGCTCTCCTTATATCATGTTTTATACTATTACTGTTGGACCTTAGTGAGTATTGAGTCGACCTCTCGTCACTACTTCTTCGAGATTAGACGGGATACTCACGGGGTACATCTATATGTATATGTACTCATACTACACTTTTATGTGCATTTTGTTGCACAGGTACCTTTATAGTACAGTGATTGATTTGGGGGCTTATACGGGAAGCATTCATCCAGAGGCGTTCCACAGGTGCCGGAGTCTCCTNGTATTAAGTTGGTTTCTTTCCGTATTTAAATTACGAAATTTATTTATTTAATAATGAAAATTCAAGAAGAGGCTTCGATTCTAAAATGTTAAACAAGAAAGAGTTCCAACTGATTAAGAGGTCGGCTTGCCTGACAGTGGTGTCCAGCGCCATCACAACCCATAGGTTTTGGGTCGTGACAATGTGGTATCAGAGCTCTAGGTTCCCCCATGTTTCACGAGTCATGAGCAAGTCTAGTAGAGTCTTGCGGATCGGTACGGAGACGTCTGTACTTATCTTCGAGAGGCTGCAGGGCTGTTAGGAGTACTTCCCTTCTTGATATCTTATCGTGTGATTTGAATCCTCTCAGGCTTATGCCTATGTTTCTTCCTACTCAATCTTATACGTCGCGAAGCGCTTCCTATAATCGAGAGTTTGAGGAATTGTAATGGGGCTATAGATGCGGTGCGTGATGTTTTTCATGCATAGTCGAATGGACTGTTGCTATCACCCTGCAGAAGAATATGATGTTATTTCAGCTCAGTAGTTGTGTTTCTGAGAGCCTTGAGGCTATGCTCAGATAGTAATGAGGTTTCGATTGGTTATCGCGCGATGTTGATATGGCAGTAGAATGCTTGCCCATGTGTTGGGGGTGATGAATGGCTTGAAGGGAGGTCTTCTCAGAGTGTGGTTTCGAGATTTTGGTATTTTTAGCTCCGATAGAGGAAAGGCATTTGGATTATGAATGGTCCGGTTTGGGTTGATAAAGTATCGAAGTTGGGTGTCATGAGGAAATGTGGAATATTCACCTGTGGTGTGGTATCGCCGTTTGATCGAATAGAATATGTTAAATTCGCCGGTGTTATATCTCTTAGGTCGCATGGGGTTAGAGTGCTGTGAAGAGGTGTTGAAGAAGCGGTTATTAGAGATCGTGGTGTGTAGTGGTTTAGAATTGAATAGTTACTTTTAATGAAGGCGGCTCGAGGAAGATGATCTTAGTAAAGATTTAAAGTTGTGGGGATCTATCGGTTTAAGAACTACGGAGAATGGTATTGAATTGAGGCAGCAAGTGGGCACCATTCGACGGAGGAAGATATGTGAGAAGTGTTGGGCGGTGGTGCCAATTCTAAAAGATCAGGTGTAAGGAGAGGAAGTCAGGTAACGCTTGAGGGAATAAGTTGAACCAAGTGGGAGAGCGGCAGCATAGCGGTGAATCAGAAGATGTAGTAGTGCAGTTAGTAGATGTCCAGGAGGAGCGGACGGATTGGTAAGGTTGGTAAAGGGGTACATGCTATGGATGGGGATCTTGGTATTGTAGAAAGAGCGAAGCATAGCGTAATGGTAGGCGTCAGTTGGCTAGTTTCCTCGGGTGGGTTGTCTTCTATGAGTAGGTTAGCGCTTGTAGGGTTGGTAAGTTCGGTGTGGAGTCCTAGTGGCTAGTTGGTAGGAGGTAGAATGTGTGAACGGTGTTAGAAAATTCAAATATTTAAAGGGGGCTAGTAGGATAATTCGGAAGAATTGGATGGATTGGTGGAACAAGGTCATGTCAACAAAGGATAAAGGATCTCAACAGGGTCTAGAACGGTGCAAGAAGTAGCTTCGAGCTAAGTGGGGGAGTCCCACCACCTGCAGTTGGGTCGTGGGATTTTGCTCTCATGGGATTGTGGATTTGTCGGCGTATCGGCAAGATGTTACAACTAAGAGAAAGGAGTGAGGCGGTAATTGAGCATGGCATGTGATAAAAATGTGCGAAGTTGGGCCTATTGGACCAGGGCTAGGCTTTGGAAAATTTAGAATTTGTGCTTAAGGCATAGGCAAGTTGTAAGGGAAGTGACTTAGTCATGTGCTTCATTGAGAGAATATTCATGTGCTAGAAGAGCCTTGGGGTTGATTGTATTTTGGGCCAGTCAGAGTGGGTGACTCTCAGTAGTGGTCCTAATGAATTCGAAAGTTAGAGAATGCGGTGTTTAAGGGTTGCAGGCAATAGTATAATTAAGAATCGAGCTTCTTCAGTATAGTCTCTAAGAGGAAGGAAGATTGTTGGAGTGTTCTATGTCATTTCCGCACGCTGGATAGTATCGGAGGAGTGAGAGAAATAGACTCCAAGTTGTAGAAAGGTTATCAGGAGGTTGTGAGACGAGTTGCGGGATTTAGGTAGCATGGTATCGTGAATCAAGGTCACTCAGGATGAGTGAGGGTTGAGTTGCTATGAGTTGAAAGAAGTTACTATTATCCTGAGGCAATTAAAGATGATTAAAAGAAGATGGACTGGTTAGCCTTGATGGAACGGCGCATGTACGATAGTGATCAGTTCCTTCGGTATGATTGAGTACGTGTATGGTTTGTGGAGATATGTGTGGGGCTCGTCGGCCGTCGTAATAGATTTCATTTGGAAGCATTCAAGTGTTATGGTCTGTCAGGTGTAGACGGATCCCGGAAGGTTTAAGGTGGTTCAGACCTTAAGGATTTGCATGCATTGTGATTGTGAGAGATCACTTGTGTGTTGTTATGGTTCTCATGAATTGAAGCAAATAAAAGGTTTCTATATGTGATGAAGTGTTCACCCTGTTGGTGGTTCAGGAGTTATGATGGAACTTCCTATGCTATTCCATATTGGCATGTTATGTTCAATAAGCGGTATGTACTGGAAGTAATAATCGAGATTGTGGTTCGGTGTTAACAAGGATGTCATGAGCTCAGGGGAGCAAGAGCAAGGGATGTGAATGTCTAGAATAAGTTGATGTTGTCTTCACTGTCACCTGAGATCGGTGTTTGGTGAAAGAGACTTGGTATCCTGATTACGGGTCCTTGAATTGTTTTACAGTCTTAGGATGGTCGGTGGTATGGATGTTCATACTTGTTGCCTTGTGTGGAAAGTCGTAGGAGTGTGACCACGGGAAGATTGTGTAAGCGTGACTTGTAGTCTCCTGATTGATTGCAGATTTAGACCAAGTATAAGGAAGTATAATATTGCTTATTTGAGAATGTATACCTGGAAGGCGTTCGGCTCAGTTGGTTGTGGACTGTGGGGTGTTTACCTCGGCTATGATGGTTGTCCTCGTGTGTATAAGAAAAAGAAAGCGGGTTATTTAGACCCAGGTAAGGCTATCAGCCTAGTTCAATGCGAGTAGAATCGGCTTGAAGTGAGTAAATGGACTTAAAAAAGATTTTGGGCTTCATGCGAGTCAGAGGTGTTAATTTCAGCATTGGCACTCCTCAAGGAGGGGCATTGGGGTATCAGGTGTTGTCCCGTCTTCGTCAAATTCATGTGATATTGTGATTGTGCCGTGTGAGTGGTGAAACGGCTTGATAATTTCTTATGTAGTTTTGAGGTATGATAACTCAAACACTGAAATCATAATTTGACAGTCCCCAGTCTAATAATCTCGGATAGGATAGCCAGTTCCATTGTTGATGGACTTTCAAATGGTCCAGTTAAAGCATAGAGACGATACCGTAGCTCTTTCTTTATTTTTTACTCTGGTCGGGAACTACGGAGGTTCCAAAATGTTGTCGAGGATCATGCGATATATTTACTTATTACCGGAGCAATTTTTTCGGCTTTATTTGTAGATTTCTCGCATCATATATTTTGTTTGTTTGGTACATGTGGCATTTTAGCTTTTAGAGCCTTGAATATTCTCAAATATGATTCTCCTTCAACAAGGAAGTACCGGATGAGACACACTCAGAGTTGTCGAGAGCGTTCTTGTCTGTGGGTAAAGTCCCATTCTGCAAGTAATCAATGAAGTTATTATGCAAAAATTAAATTAGTCAGGCTTACCTCATTTTCATTATAATTGATGATAGATCAGGGATCCCCCAGATAAGGGATGATTTGATCATGTTACTGTTTGATCCGAAATGATATTTCTCAATAAGAGTTTGGAGTTGCTTCTGGAGTCAGTGATATCAGCAGTAGATCCAAGACTAGCACATCCGACTTGATTTTCTTGGGCTGCATAGTTTTCTTGGATTTGATCAATCGTCAAATCAATACTTTTGCTCTGAGTCCCCCAGCTAATTCAAGCCTGTATCACATGCTTTATACTCATCTTTGTTGTTAGTAATAACTAACTTTTGTGAAATATAAATACTTTTCCTAATAAGCATTAAGCATTGTCCTTGTTTGTAACTTCCGTGACTGCTGCAAGGTTAGCGAATGCATCTGCTTCTGCATTTTCCTCTCTAGATATTTGTATAACCTTCCACGTTTTGAATTGCCTCACGAGATCTCGTGCCTTCCGATTTACTACCAGTTGGGAGTCGCTCTTGATTACGATTTGCTAGATTGAGAGTTCTCGTGCCAGTTCTAGCCTTGCAATGACAGCTTCGTATTCTGCTTCATTGTTAGTTATAGGATAACATTTGATAGCTTGTCGTGTCTTTTCACCCGTGGGTGATATTAAGACTATGCCTAAGCCGACACCTTTTACATTGGAAGAACCATCGGTAAATAGGGTCCATAGACTCGGATTAGCACCGTTAAAGAGTTGTAACTCTTTTTCCACTTCAGGGACAATGCTATTATTAAAATCAGCGACAAAATCAGCTAAAATTTGAGACTTTATCGCAGTCCTAGGCTGATATATTATGTCATGCTCGCTCAATTATATGGCCCACTTAGCTAATCTTCCTGATAGTTCTTGTTTATGCAATATATTTCTCAATGGATAAGAGGTCACAACAGTGATTGGATGACATTGAAAATACGCCCTCAACTTTCTAGATGTCGTGACTAAAGCTAAGGCTGATTTTTCCAGATGTGGGTATCTAGTTTCAGCATCTAGTAATGTATTGCTTACATAATAAATAGGAGATTATTTACTTTTATCTTCCCTTATCAATACTGCACTTACAGCAATTTCTGCGACAGCAAGGTAGACGTACAGCTTCTCCCCCTCGTTTGGCTTTGATAGCAACGGGGATTTTGATAGATAAGCCTTTAGATCCTTGAGAGCCCGTTAACACTCTTCAGTCCATTCGAACTGATTTTGCTTTTTGAGAACTGAAAAGAATTTAAAACTTTTTTCGGAAGACTTGGAAATAAATCGTCCTAAGGCTGCAATTCTTCCCGTTAGTCTTTGAACTTCTTTTTTGTTCGTAAGTATATCAGGTATTTCTTCTATAGCTTTAATTTGAGCAGGATTTACCTCTATCCCTCTATTTGATACAAGGAAACCCAAAAATTTACCTGATTCCACGCCAAAAGCGCATTTTTCTGGATTCAATTTCATATTATACCTACGTAGAATTTCAAAGGTAATAGAGAGGTGCTGGAAATGGTCTTCTGCATGTGTTGATTTTACCAGCATGTCATCGATGTAAACTTTCATCGTCTTCCCTAGATGTTCTAGGAACATCTTGGTCACTAACCTATGGTACGTGGCTCCGGCATTTCAAGCCAAAAGGCATGACTTTGTAACAATAAATCCCCCTGTTTGTAATAAAGGAAATTGTTTCCTCGTCTGAGAGGTCCATTTTAATCTGATTGTAACCGGAATACGCATCTAGAAAGCTTAACAATTCATGTCCTGCAGTGGCATCAATCATTTGATCTATATGTGGTAATGGGAATGAATCCTTGGGGCATGCTTTATTTAAATCAGTGTAGTCTACGCATACTCTCCATTTACCATTCTTTTTAGGTACTACCATAGTGTTAGCTAACCAGTTAGGGAACTTGGTTTACTTTCTCGTGACTATCTTCTTCCGTACCGGTTCGAACAATAGCTTCTTCTGTACCTGTTTGGGTAATAATTGCTTCCATACATGTTTTGTCGGCAACTTCTGCTTGAGAAATTTCTCTATCTTTTGATTCTTCCGTCTCTACTTTTTTGTTATAATGTACCACAGAATTTATATTCCTAGAGGTTTTGTGATCACCCCTAATCTGTTGAATTCCCCATTCAGAAGGGAACAATAGCTTCTTCTGTACCCCTAATCTGTTGATCCATGGCCTTCCCATGATTACGTTATAAGCCATGTCAGTATCGATGACTTGGAATCTGGTGTTTTTGATTACTCCATCGGCATAAGTGCTAGGTTCAATTTCTCCTTCGGTTATAACCGTAGAGTTATCGAACCCTGATATGGCTTGTGCCTTAGGGATCACCTGATTTCCCAAGAGCATTTCTTCCACGACTCTTAGCAAAATGATGTTGACTGAACTACCTGGATCAATCAACACTCTTTTAACGTTAGTGTCATGAATGAGTAAGGATATAACCAGAGCATCATTGTGGGGGAGCATTAGTCCGCCGAAATCTGCATCATCAAAGGTTATATTGTCTGCGTCCGAGTTTTCTCGAACCCTCTTTTCGTGTGTAATTGTGAACTTCGTGGCTGCTTCTTCACCTCCATGTATCACGTTGACAGTTCTTTTTGGAGACGGTGGTTTCGGGGGTTCCTACATGTTCTTCATGTATGCCTTCTTACCTTTAGCAACAAACAATTCTGTTAAGTAGCCTTGTTTCAATAATTGCTCTATTTCACCTTGTAAAAATCTGCAATATGCAGTCCTGTGTCCATGATCGTTATGAAATTCACACCAGAAATTTGGGTTCCTTTTATTTGGGTTTGACCGCATTTCTTTGGGCCATCTAACCTTATCTCCCATATTTCTTAATATTGAAACTAGTTCAGGGGTACTTACATTGAAGGTGTAATCCCCAATTCGTGCATTACCCCTAGGTCGTTCATCTCGATCAATTTCTAGATTTAGATGAAGATGAGCCCGCATCTCTGCTGCATGGTCTATATTCTGACCTAGTGTTTTCGAACCTGGGACAAGTTTCACGTCCCGAGGGTCCCATATAAGGATCGTACCTATTTTTACCTGATCTCATGTCTGATTCGGAGCGTCTGGATCTGGTATGATCTTCATCTTTCGAACGAGCAATGGTATCTTCCTCTATCTGAAGTTTAGTATTGTATCTGTTATAAACATCATTCCATGTCGTAGCTGGGAATTCTCTCAAGCTTTCCTTGAGTCTTCTCATGGCTTCTGAGCTTTTTTCATTTAGATTTCTCGTGAATGCCATGGCTACCCAATTATCAGGCACCCGTGGTAGTAACATTCTTTCTCGATAGAACCTGTCTACAAATTCACGGAGTAGTTCCGTGTCTCCTTGTTTTACTTTGAATATGTCTTCCATTATTTTCTCGACTTTTTGTGCACCGGAGTGAGATTTTATAAAAGAATCTGCAAGCGCCGCAAATGAATCAATAGAGTTTTCATGGAAAAGAGAATACCAGGTTAATGCTCCTTTGGTAAGTGTTTCTCCAAAAATTTTAACTTGGACTGACTCAATCGCTTGTTTTGTTAAGTCGTTGACTTTTACTCTGGTAGTAAAAGCAGTCACGTGGTCGCGTGGTTCAGTTGTCCCGTCATACTTGGGAACATCAGGCATTTTGAACTTCTTAGGTATAGGCAAGGGTGTTGCGCTTGGTTTCCAAGGTTGTTGAGAATATCTATCAACGTCAATGCCTTTGATAACAGGTGGTACTCCAGGAATTTGTTCGATTCGATCGTTTTGTTCCTTCACCTGTTTCTGCAAGGTTAGTAATAAATTTTGTAATTCAGAGTTATTAGTCATACCTGGTCTCGCTTCGCGAGATTCATTAGGAGTGTCTTCCTTTGCTGAGTTTACCAACCCAGATTGGGGATTTTCCACGGTGATGGTATTATTGGGAGGTGGTGTCAGCGACGCAGGTGATGCCGCTGGTAATCCCCTTGTGAATTCTTGCAGAGCCTGGCTCACATACTCTGCAATCATTTGCTTCACCTGATCTTGTTCTATCGTCTGATCATTATCATTAATGTTGTTGTTGTTGTTGTTGTTGTTAGTTCTTTCTTGGGATTGGTCCCTTGAACCTCCTGGGGATCCAGGGGGTGATGGAGTCCCATCTCTCTGCTGGTTATTGTCGTTGGAGTTCGACATAGTTCAGAGGATATCGTTTGAAAAGTAAACAAAGATTATCAGATTCCCGGTAACGGAACCAATTTGTTTAACCAAAGAATTAGATCCCTTGACTAAAGCTATTTTTAGGATGAACACGGGTTTCTGATAATCATGAAATAATGATAATAACGAATGAGCAAGCAAATAAGTAATAAGATGCACAGAAAAGTAAAGTGTATTATGTTCGTAGTTTGGATGTCCCTTACAAGTTAACTTCTATTCCCTTATATAGTGAATTCTTCAGTATAACGTCTACCTCTTGCAATGATAATACATTAATGACTAATTATTACATTAATGTAACGTTACAAAGAATAATTGTAACTGTTGCATGAAGGTTTTATAACGTGTGGATCATTAATTGAAGATCTTTGAATCTGCCCGTAGCTCTGTCCGGATTCATTCTGACCATGTCTCTTCATTGCCTCAATCAAGTTGAGTTTCCCGTAGCTGATTACCTCGTAGGTATATAGTGTCGTGCCTCTTTTCCTCGCACCTCCTTATAGAGTCATGTCCAGTTGTCATGTTTTCCTTGGTCCACCTAACTGGATGAATCATCAAGAATTATCATACGTGTGAAGCTCTTTTTAACCAATACAACAAGCCCAGCTCTAAGTATCATATGCTTTCCCCTCATGTAGATCACCACTAATGTAAGCTTGCTCAGTTTGAAATCACGTTTGGATTTTTCGGCATGTAATGAAGGCTTTAGGACTAAGGAGGGACATATCGGAATGGAATTGGTTCATCTTTCCTTTAGCACTTCATATTCTCTTTTTGGCTCTTATTTTTCTGACTCTTTGAATCATTTTCTTTTCCCTTTGGGGGATTAGAGAGATTTGACATCACTCTTTATTGATCGTGCTATTCATACATTCTATCACGACCCAAATCCTAATTCGGGTCACGATGGCGCCCAACAACGGGGTTAGGCAAGCCAATATAGAAAACACTAGGTGTTATCCCCTTGCCCGTCTGATCTAAACATGTCAGAAATTACCAATTTTAAACAATTAACATAATGCTAGCATGATACGACATAAACATCATAAAACTATGAAGGCACAGGGCCAAACCGAAGCACATATATAGATACACAGCCCAAATCCAAAATACAAACTGCGTGTGTGTGCCCGGAACTAGTGTCACGAGTGTCACGGGCAACTACTGAATATACAATGACTACAATATACACAGAGTCTCAGTCTGAATGAAATAGACAGAGAATATAACAAAAGAAACTCCAGGGTGCTGCTAGGAAGTCACCGGTAAAGCAGCTCACCGTGAAGTATGACCACATTATCCATATCTAGCACCGGCGTGATAATCATACGTACCAGCCTCCGGACCTGTACAGAAAAGAAAAGAAAGTGCAGCATGAGTACATAAATGAATATGTACCCAGTGAGTATCCCGTCTAATCTCGAAGAAGTAGTGACGAGAGGTCGACTCGATACTCACTATGGTCCAACAGTTAACATAAAGCAGAATATAAGGAAAATAGTAGACATGTAAGCAATATATCACAATGAAGTAAACACAAGGTTTTCAGGTAAGTACTGAAAGCAAATGACAATTTCCACTTTCTCTTCTTCCAAATACCGCCTTAAATCATAAATCAGGAAACAACACCAAATAGTCATGCGCACACAAGGATAAGACAACAGGCTGGAGTCGTAAGGAAGAATAGCTATGCACTGTCGGGGATCGAACGGCCCATACCAAGAGTGCATACCTACCAATAATCATGCCTACGCACTGTCGGGGATCGACCGGCCCGTACCAAGAGTGCGTCTATCGGTGTAATCATATCATATTATAGTGAAGAATAGCTATGCACTGTCGGGGATCGACCGGCCCGTACCAAGAGTGCGTCTATCAATGTAATCATATCATATCATAGTGTAACTTCGTCCATGTACTGCCGGGGATCGACCGGCCCGTACCAAGAGTGCATTCTTAAATAAGTTCTGGTGCACTGCCGGGGATCGACCGGCCTGTACCAAGAGTGCACTATAAAATCCTCCGTGGCGTACGGCCCGCTCCCCTAAGAGTGAAGGAAGATTTACATATCGCTCGCGGGATGTAAATGGCAAAGCGACAACATGCGCACACAAAACATCAAGTCTACTTCACTTATCAAATCTTTCCAAATATTTAATCAATGAAATACTCAGGGATAACAATGATATATCAAGCAAGAATTTATAACATAGAAGTCATTTCAAGGCAGAATACAAGGCATGATGTGGTCCTAAACTACCCGGACATAACACATGTAGTCGCTACGTACGGACTCTCATCACGTGGTACGCACGTAACCCCCAAAACAAATACATACAACACATAGAATACCTATGGGGACAGTTCCCTCTTACAAGGTTAGAAAGGAGACTCACCTCGTGACGATATCACCCCTCGGATCAAGGATGCGCCCGATTCTCCGAAGTCTACTCTCGACGGCTCACAACTAGCCAAACATGGTATAATTGATTCAATTTCAGTTCCAAGNTTTTTGGAATTTCGACCCCGGGCCCACACGTTCGGATTTCGAAAATTCTTGAAGGAATCAATTACCCGGAGTCTAAGGATCATAATTATGCAAGTCCTTGCTAGAATTCATGGCAAAAATGAGTAATTCATAATTTCCTCAAAATCCGTAAATTTCTATCAATTTCTATGAATTTTTAGGATAATTAGAAAGGAATTTCATTAGAAATTGATGTTAAAATCATGAAAACTAAGGAATTAACTTACCTTGATGACAATAGTGGAACACCCTCTTGAAATGCTCTCAAAACCTTGAGGAGGAAGATGACAATGGAGGAAAAATGGGCTGGGTCCCGTATTAAAATACATTACCCAGCTGCATGTACTATGCGATCGCAGCTGGGCCAGTACGTTCGCACAGGGCAATTGCCCAGGGCCCTCAAGAAGCACAGTGCAATCGTAGCTGAAGGCTGGCGATCGCAGAGAGTAGTAGGCAGGGGGGGAGGCAGCTTGTGCGTTAGCGGGGGTGAGTGTTGCGATCGCGAAGAACAAAAAAAGGCACAGTCAACGCACACCCTGTGCAATCGCGGATAGACCTGTGTGATCACACAGGTCATTTTCCCACTCCCAGGTCCAACCTCTTGTGCGATCGCAGCTGACTGCCTGCAAACACATTGAAGAAAACCAGATAGAAAAATTCTGGTGTTTTGAAATTAACTCCGAGGGGTCTGAAACTCACCCGAGGCCCTCGGGGCCCCGTTCAAAGACACCAACAAGTATGTATTCATGATGCGGGCTCGCTCGAACTTCTGGAATATGAAAAACAACAACGAAACTCAAAATTCAAACCCAAAACCAAATTGAATTAACTTAAGAACTTAAGAAATTCTAGAATTCACTTTAATGCGCCGAACAGGTCTATACTACTCGGAATGACTTCAAATTTTGCAGACAAGTCATAAATGACATAAAGGAACTGTTCTCGATCTCGGAATTGCATTCAGACCTCGGTAGCATAAAATCACATTCCAAGCCAAATTTCAAGTTCTATGAAAATTCTCATTTTGATCCAAAACCCGTCAAATCAAGTCTGTTTCTTACCAAATTTCACGGATAACTTAACTAACACATATTGAACCTGTTTCGGGCTCCGGACCCATAATACGGGCCCGGCAGCACAGGTTTCACATGAAGGTTCATTTTCATAAGCCTTTATTATTTTCAGAAAATAATTTTTTTTTAAAATTCATTTCTCGGACTTGGGTCCTCGGAATTCGATTCCGGGCATACGCCCAAGTCCCATATTTTTCTACGGACCTTCCGGGACCATCAGATCATGGATCCGGATTCGTTTACCAAAAATGTTGACCAAAGTCAACTTTATTTAATTAATTGTCATAAATTCAACTCTTTATCAAGTTTCCACATAAAGGCTTCCCAGCTACGCGCCCAAGCTGTGCACGCACATCGAGGTGAGATTGACGGAGGCTTTCGGGGCCTCAGAACACAGTCATAATTAAATTTACATAAGATGACCTTTTGGGTCATCATAATCTCCCCCTCTAAAACAAACATTCGTCCTCGAACGGATGTAGCATCGTACCTGAAGTGCTGAATAGCTGTGGATACCTGCTCCGCATGTCCTCCTCGGACTCCCAGGTCGCCTCATCGACTGGTTGGCCCCTCCACTGGACCTTAACCGCAGAAACTGTCTTGGACCTCAACTGGCGGTCCTGCCTATCAATAATAGCAACTGGCTCCTCCTCATAGCCCAACTTCTCATCTAACTGAATGGTGTTGTAATCAACCACATACGAGAAGTCGGCGTGATACCTCCGAAGCATGGATACGTGAAAAACTGGATGAAGTTCTGATAAGGCTGGAGGTAAGGCAAGCTCATAGGCAACCTCTCTGATCCGCCTCAACACCTCTAAAGGGCCTATAAACCTGGGACTCAGCTTTCCCTTCTTCCCAAATCTCATGACGCCCTTCATCGGAGAAACCTTCAACATAACCTTATCTCCCTCCATAAATGCTATATCACGTGCATGCTGATCTACATTGCTTTTTTGTCTAGACTGAGCTGTGCGGAGCCTCTCCTGAATAACCATCACCTTCTCCAAGGCATCTCTCACCAAATATGTTCCATATAACTTGGCCTCGCAAGGCTCAAACCACCCGATAGGAGAACGACATCGCCGACCATATAAAGCCTCAAATGGAGCCATCTCGATGCTGGACTGATAACTATTATTATATGAAAACTTCGCCAATGGAAGGAACTGGTCCCACTGACCTCCAAAGTCAATCACACAAGCCCTGAGCATATCCTCCAAAATCTGAACTGTACGCTCTGACTGGCCATCAGTCTGAGGATGAAATGTTGAGCTGAGGTCTATCTGAGTACCCATCTCGCTGTGCAAAGCTCTCCAGAAGTGCGAACTGAACTGAGGACCTCGATCTGATATAATAGACGCCGGCACACCATGCAATCGGACAATCTCTCGAATGTAAATCTGAGCCAACCTCTCTGTTGTATAAGTAGTAGCCACAGGAATGAAATGCGCTGATTTGGTCAATCTGTCCACAATGACCCAAACTGCGTCAACCTTCCGCAAAGTCCGAGGCAACCCAACCATGAAGTCCATGGTGATGCGCTCCCATTTCCAATGAGGAATGGGCATCTGCTGAAACAAGCCCCCTGGCCACATACCGAACAATGTCCTTCTTCATCCGCATCCACCAGTAATGCTGACTCAAATCAGGATACATCTTCGTCGCTCCTGGATGAATAGAATACCGAGAACTGTGCGCCTCTGCTAGAATCCTCTCCCTCAGGCCATCAATATTTGGAACACACAATCGGCCCTGAAGTCTCAAAACACCATCCACGCCCAAGGTAACCTCCTTGGCCTTACCCTGGACCACCGTATCCCGAAGCTCTGCCAGACATGGATCATCAAACTGTCGAGCCTTAATCTCACCCAACAATGAAGACTGAGCAACCACATGAGCTAGAACTCGACGAGGGTCTGAAAGGTCCAATCTCACCAAGCGATTGGCCAGGGACTGAATGTCCAGGGCTAAAGGTCTCTCCTCAACTGTAATGTAGGCCAAACTACCCATACTCGCTGCTCTCCTGCTCAAAGCATCCGCTACTACATTCGCCTTGCCCGGGTGGTACAAAATAGTAAGATTATAGTCCTTTAACAACTCAAGCCACCTCCGCTGCCTCAAATTAAGGTCCCTCTGCTTAAGAAAGTACTGCAAACTGCGGTGATCAGTGTAGACCTCACATGATACATCATACAAGTAGTGCCGCCAAATCTTCAAAGCATGAACAATCGCCGCCAACTCTAAGTCGTGCATAGGATAATTCTTCTCATAAACCTTCAGCTGCCGTGAAGCATAAGAAATAACCCTGCCATCCTGCATCAACACACATACCAACCCGATGCGTGAAGCATCACAATATACCGTATACATCCCTGACTCAGAAGGCAATGATAGAACTAGTGCTGAAGTCAATGTTGCCTTAAGCTTCTGAAAGCTCGCCTCACAATCGTCTGACCATCAAAACGGGGCATTCTTCTGAGTTAACCTAGTCAGTGGAGCTGCAATAGAGGAGAATCCCTCCACGAATCGACGGTAATAGCCTGCTAAACCCAGAAAACTTCTGATCTCTGAAGCTGAAGTAGGATGCGGCCAACTCTGAATTGCCTCAATCTTCTGTGGATCAACCTTGATACCCTCACCGGACACCACGTGCCCCAAATATGCCACAGACTCCAACCAAAACTCACACTTGGAGAACTTAGCATATAGCTTCTACTCTCGCAAGGTCTAAAGCACGACTCTCAAATGCTGCTCGTGCTCACCAAGGCTCCATGAGTAGATCAGTATATCGTCAATGAAAAAAATAACGAAGGAGTCGATAAACGGCCTGAACACCCTATTCATCGAGTCCATAAATGTTGATGGGGCATTGGTCAAGACAAAGGACATCACTAAGAACTTAATGGCCATATCTGGTGCGAAATGCCGTCTTTGGAACATCAGAAGCCCGAATCCTCAACTGGTGATAACCTGATCTCAGATGAATCTTAGAAAAGACACGAGCACCCTGCAACTGGTCAAACAAATTATCAATGCGCAGCAGAGGATACTTATTCTTGATGGTCACCTTATTTAGCTGACGGTAGTTAATGCACATCCGCATAAACCCATCCTTCTTCTTCACAAATAAGACTGGAGCACCCCACGGCGACACACTCGGCCTGATGAACCCCTTAGCCAACAACTCCTCAAGCTGCTCTTTCAACTCCTTTAGCTCCTTAGGAGCCATACGATAAGGGGGAATGGAAATAGGTTGAATATCCGTAGCCAAATCAATACAGAAGTCTATATCTCGATCTGGAGGCATGCCTGGAAGGTCTGAAGGGAACACATCCGGAAATTCTCTAACAACAGGCACTGAATCAATGTTAGGAGACTCGGCGGTGGTGTCCCGCACAAAATCAAGATAATCTAAGCAACCCTTCCCAACCATGTGCTGAGCCTTCATATAGGAAATGACCCGGCTGAATGCACTAACTGAAGAACCCCTTCATTCTAACCTCGGCGACTCAGGCATGGCTAACGTAACCGTCTTAGCATAGAAATCCAACACGGCATGATAGTGCGATAGCCAATCCATGCCCAAAATAACCTCGAAATCAACCATATCAAGCAATAACAGGTTGGCTCTAGTCTCGAGTCCACAAAAGGTAATCACACAAGATCGGTAGACCCGGTCTACCACCACAGAAGCACCTACAAGAGTGGACACATACAAAGGAGAACCCAAGGTCTCACGAGGAACATCTAGAAAATGAGCAAACAATGCTGAGATATATGAATACGTAGACCCTGGATCAACTAACACTGAAGCCTCCCTACCACAGACTGAAATAATACCTGTAATCACGGCGTCTGAGGCCACTGCATCTGATCTGGTCGGAATAGCATAGAACCTGGCTGCAGAACCTGAAGACTGAGCTCCCCCAGGGCGAGCTGGAGCTGCATGACCCCCTCCTGACTGGCCTCCCCCTCTAGGACGACCCCTACCAACCTGACCCCACCCCTAGGTGGTTGACTTGGTGGTGTTGAAATCATAGGCTGGTGACTCTGTTGCACGGCCTTGCCCCGATACCTGGGACACTGCCTGATCATATGGTCCAGCGCCCCACACTCGAAACAACCTCTAGATGCCTTAGACTGCTGTCCCGAAGAAGAAGAACCCTGAATAGCTGGAGGGCGGTAAGAATCATCTGACATGGCACTGAAATAGGAACCGTAGGATCTCTAACGGCAGGAGTAACTGCTGGGTGCACCTTGGATGGCTGGTGGATGGTAAGAGCTCTCTGGCATGGCACTAAACTGAGGCCTTGCTGAAATACCCCTGGGAGGTAGTGGAGGTGTTGAATATGAAGGCCTACTGAACTGGCCGCCTCCGAACTGACCTCTGCCCCTAGATGGAGCACCCCTGAAGTCACCTGTGAACCTGGCCCTCTTGTCCTGCTGACATGGCTGACCCTACTCCCTGCTCCTCGTACGGTAACCCTCAATCCATCGAGCTATCTCGACTACAAGCTCGTATGGGGTACCCATGTCTACCTCTCTGGCCATGGAGGTCCTGATACCCTGATGTAAACCTGCCACGAATTGCCGCACCCTCTCAGCATCAGTGTGAAATATCATAAGAGCATGGCGAGATAAATCTGAAAACCTCGCCTCATAATCCGTCACACACATATTCCCCTGCTCTAACCTCTCAAACTGACCCTGAAGCTCCTCTCTCTCAGACGGTGTAATGTATCTGTCCAAGAATAGTTGAGTGAACTGACTCCAAGTGAAAGAAGGAAAATCCGCTGACCTGCTAAGAACATATGACTGCCACCAGCGGCGAGCTCTGCCCTCAAGCTGAAAGGTGGTGAAGTCCACCCCATGTGACTCTAGTATCCTTATATTGTGCAGTATGTCCCTGCACCTGTAGATGAAATCCTGGGCATCCTCACCCTTCTCACCCCCGAAGACTGGAGGGTGAAGTTGGGTCCATCTATCAAGCATCTTCTGCGGGTCACCCTCTGCGACTGGCCTGGGATCGTGTTGTGCTACGATAGGCTGAACTCCACCCACGGGCGGTGTACCCGGAGTGTGATGTGTTGCTGCCTGTCCGGTGGCCTGAGCGGTAGGGGTCTGAACTCCCCCTCCCGCCTGGGAAGTAGCAGGGTCTGCTGGAAGTACGCCTGCCTGGGACATAGTGTCCATAAATCTCAACATGCGGCCCATGACCTCCTGGAAGCCTGGCGCCATCATAAAATCAGCTGGAGTAGGAGCAACTGGAGGCAACTCATCCTTCTCCTCAATAATAGTATCCTCAAGCGGTGCAACTGGTACAGCTCTGGGACGTCCTCGTCCCCTACCTCGAACAGGAGCCCTACCCCTGCCCCTACAACGGCCTCGAGCGGTGGGGGTAGCGGCCTCCCCAAGATCAGGAACATGAGAAGCATGCATCCTCACCATCTGTGAGAGAGTAGAAGATCAATTTGAGTACATCATAGATTGCACGATAGGATCTGAACAAGGAGAAGTTTGTTAACACCATATAGCCTCCTAAAGAAAAGCACAGACGTCTCCGTATCGATCCACAAAACTCTACTAGGTTTGCCTGTGACACGTGAGACTACCTGAACCTAAAGCTCTGATACCCCGTTGTCACGACCCAAATACTAATTTGAGTCGCGATGGCGCCCAACAACGGGGTTAGGCAAGCCAATATAGAAAAAACTAGGTGGTATCCTCTTGCCCGTCTGATCTAAACATGTCAGAAATTACCAAATTTAAACAATTAACATAATGCTAGCATGATACGACATAAACATCATAAAAATATGAAGGCACAGGGCCAAATCGAAGCACATATATAGATACACAGCCCAAACCCAAAATACAAACTGCGTGTGTGTGCCAGGAACTAGTGTCACGAGTGTCACGGGAAACTACTGAATATACAATGACTACAATATACACAGAGTCTTAGTCTGAATGAAATAGACAGAGAATATAACAAACGAAACTCCAAGGTGCTGCTAGGAAGTCGCCGGGAAAGCAGCTCACCGTGAAGTATGACCACACTATCAATATCTAACACCGGCCTGATAATCAGACGTACCAGCCTCCGGACCTGTATAGAAATCATAATAATAAATATTTGGCATTAAATTAAAAACAGATTCGTGTTGTCATTTTATAAACTGAAGTAACAAGGGAGATAATCAATTATAAAATTAAATTCTAAAAAAAAAGAATAGATTTAAAGAAACATACTTGTTTCAACTTTTTGGGTGGACTGCATAACTTGATCAACAAAAGGAGAAAATGAAATATCGGTTTGCATATTCTCCTTGTCATGAACCAAAGAGTTTTTATTCATTGACCGCAATTCTTGAGCGGCAGACAAGGTACTCTTAGAAGGTCTTGACATGCTTTGACAATTATAATGAGTATTTTGATGGAAGTATCGCTCTTCATTTTCAGATTCTTCAAGGGAGCACATAGATCTAAGCTCTTGCCCTCGTCCCTTTCCTAGAGCACATGTTGCATGAAATCATATTAGTACAGAAAATCAAATCTAAATAATTACAAAAGTGATTCTAAAAGAGAATAGATTTTAGAAAGCTTACTTGCTGAATTTTTTTGAATGTAGTGCATAACGTCATTAGTAGATGAAAAAGATGGAATATTAGTTTGCATATTCCCTTTATCAAAAACCAATGGATTTTTATTCGTTGGTCCCATTTCAGACACCCCCAAAGAGCACATAGATCGAAGCCCTCGCCCTCGTCCCTTCGCTACAACACCTATTATAAGGAAATCACATTAGTAAAAAAAATAGGTGCACAAATTGATAACACAATGTATTTGAAAAACCATACTCGTTTCAACAGTTTGGTTGTACTTCATATCTTGATCAGTAGATGGAAAAAATGCAATATTTGTTCCAGCCCTAAAGAGCTCAGAGATTTAAGCCCTCTCCCTCGTCCCTTCCCTATAGCACCTGGTGCAACAAACGCATATTTGGTAGTAGCTTTCCCAATGGATGCCACCTCATTTTCATTCTTTGATGGTCTCATATCAAACCTACAAAAAGAAATAAGACATTATAAATGCAATGTTACCAACAAAAAAAATCATATAATCAGAAAGCATAACAATATGAATATGCTAATGGCATAAAGAGATACTTCACCTCAGTCGGTTCTTTTCTGTTTATTTTGTATAGGATTTTCTAAATCTACAACATCACCATCCATTTCTTGCAAAATATCATAGGAATCACGAGGTTGCGTCTTTCTTGCTACACACCAACCCTTGTTGGAATTATCATTAGCATAAAATACTTGAGATGCTTGGTCCGCTAATACAAAAGGCTCATTTGTTTTCAAGAATCGCCCCCAATTAACACTTACCATACCATATTCATCTGTTTAATTCCTTTCTTTTTATCATACGCATCAAACCAATTACATCGAAACAAAGTTACTCTTCTTCCAGTGAATTGCAATTCAAGAACATCAGTTAAGACTCCGTAGTATTCAATATTCTCACTATTTTCATCTGTCTCACCAACAACAACCACACCACAATTTTGAGTCCTTAAATGTTTATCATAATCTTCTACATGAAATCTATATTCATTAACAATATAGCCATTATAATGTAACACATATTGGGTAGGACCACGTGAAAGTGCAAGGAGATCTTCCATGATCTGACTATCATCTTCTTTATACAATTGTGCAACCTATTAACAAGATAAAGTTGATTAATTTAGAATGAGTAATATAATATTGTATTTTTAAATTTAATATGTATATATTACTCACCCTATCTTTAAACCATTCGATAAATTGTCTGTTCCATTCTGTATCAGACAAGTGTTGAGTAGAATCCACATGAATTCGTGCGAACTCTCTACAAATTTTAGTTGAACCACAAATGTCATACATAAAGGATAATCAATCCTAAAGGAAACAAGGAAAACAAAATATCATATGAAGGACAAAATTTCATACTCTAGAAATGGTAGAACTTCATCACAATTCTTCAGTATGTATATATGTGCTTGCTCCAATTCATCGACTTCAATATCAATATGTTTTGGAGCTCCTAAATTTTTTCCAGATTTACAAAATAGAGATAAACCTCCATCAAAAAATTTTAAACCACCATCGTAAGTTCGTTCTGACCGATTAAACTTTGTGTCGATTCTTTGCAGATACCTAGAACATAAGGTCATACATTCATTTGCAAGGTAACCCTCTGCAATGGAACCTTCTGGATAAGCCCTATTACCAATGAGAGATTTCAAAAAATATAACCATCGTTCTATAGGATACATCCACCGATACTGAACCGGTCCAGCAAGCTTAGCTTCATTAGCTAAGTGAGTAGGCAAGTGCACCATGACATCAAAAAATGAGGAGGGAATACCTTTTCTAACTTACAAAGGGTTATAGAAATTTGATCTTCAATCTGATCCAAGTCACTAGTCTGTAATGCCTTTCCTCCGAGCACATTAAAAAATAAAGACAACTCGATAAGGGGTTCACACATTGTTTTGGATAACATACCGCGTAGAGAAATAGGGAGTAAGTGTTATAGAAGAACATGGCAATCATGACTCTTTAAGCCAGAAATCTTGTGCTCTTTCAAGTTTACATTTTGAGAAATATTAGATGAAAATCCATCTGGCACCTTTAAATTCTTTAAGAAAAGGCATATGTTGTGCTTTTCTTGGGGAGATAATGTGTAACATGCATTTGGAACTTCATATTTTTCACCTTTTTTTGGTTGGGTGCAATTCCGGCCTAATGTTCATTTCTTGCAAATCTAGTCGAGTATTTAATGGTGTCCTTGGTCTTTCCTTTGGCATTCATGATCGTCCCCAAAATATTATCACATATATTTTTTTCAATAAGCATAACATCCAAATTATGTCGCAACAAGAGAGATTTTCAGTATGGAAGTTCAAAAAAGATACTCCTCTTATTCCAGTTATCTTTTCGAACATCATGTGATATCTTGATCCTTTTCTTCGGATCCTTTGTTAACTGTAACCCTTTAATATCTTGCACTTGATTAAGTATCTCAATACCAGAACGCATTTTTGGTGGAAGTCCTTTCTCTTTTGTGCCATCAAATGACTCCTTATCATTCCTCCATTTGTGATTAAGAGGAAGGTAACGCCGATGACCCATAAAACATTGTTTCTTACTATTCTTCAATTTGATTGAGGAAGTGTCTATATTGCAACATGGGCATGCCAATTTACCTTTTGTACTCCATCCAGATAAATTTCCATATGCTGGAAAGTCATTTATGGTCCATAACAAAGAAGCGTGTGACTTAAAATTCTTTATGGTTGATGCATCAAAGGTCTCAACACCGATTTCCCATAACTCATTCAACTCCTCTATCAACAGTTGAAGATATATGTCAATTGCATCTCCTGGACTATCTGGACCAGGAATAAGCATAGACATGATGAAATTTTTCTGTTTCATACACATCCAAAGTGGTAAATTATAAGGAATAAGTACCACAAGCCAAATACTATATGAGGTTTTCGAATTCCGAAATGGCTGGAATCCATCACTAGCAAGTCCAAGTCGAACATTACGAGGCTCAGCTGCAAATGAGGGATGAAGTTCATCAAATGATTTCCATGCCATTGAATCAGCTGGGTGCCTCATTATTCCATCATCAATTCTTTTATCATGATGCCATGTCATTAAAGAAGATGTCTTTGTAGACATAAACAACCTTTGAAGCCTAGGCTTCAATGGAAAATAGCGTAAAATCTTTGATGGTATTTTTTTTGCCATTCTTATTATTCTTTGCTTCCCCGCTATGTTTATTTGTTTTCTATATGGATGCACCACAGACTTTATAGGAATCAAGTAAGTTATCTTCCTTCCAATATAACATGCAATCATTTATACAAGCATCAATATTTTAGTAGGAAAGCCCAAGGTCTCGAATTACCTTCTTTGCCTCATAATATGAATTTGGAAAATTCTCTCCATCAGGCAACAGCTCATCCTTCAACATTTTTAATAACATCGTAAATGACTCATTACTCCAACGACCCATACTTTTTATGTGAAGCATTTTAATCAAAGTGGAAAGCTTTGAAAGTTTTGAACTTTGGTATAGTGGCTTCTCGAAATCTTTCAATAGACTGTAAAACTTTTTGGCTTCAACATTTGGTTCTTCTTCAAGTAAATCATTGTAACCAACATCAGCAGCGCCTCCATCATGATTAGGATATAAATCCCTCAGCATTTCATATATTTCATCCTCATCCTCATCCTCATGATCATCTACTTCATTATCGTTTTCAACTTCGAATTCCTACTGTGGCTCACCCAAAACTTCTCCATGATGATACCAAAAAGTATAATTTTTAATTATTCCATATACTTTCAAATGTGTCTCGACTGTCTCACGTATTCCTAATGTTGTGTTACAACATTTGACACACGGACATCGTATTTCATACAATTCTCCTGTTCTTCTAAAGGCATAATCCAAAAACTTTTGCACCCCGATTAAGTAGGTTCGTCAAGTCGGTTATCAACAAGTTGCATCCATTGCTTACTTGGTGCCATAACCTTGGATAGAAAATATAAATAAGTTTAAAAAAATTAAGATCACAAAAGCATTAAGATGCACATTACTTATGAAAGAAAGTATTAAGATGCATACTTGTTATTACACTTGTCAGACTCACCTTTATGACTAAACTTTCTGCGACTTCACAAGAATGAGATAAACTACAAGTTGATATGCATAACATATAACACACATTTTCTCAACAAAATGAGAAATTAAAACACATAAGAAATTAAATCAGAATCATTTATCCTAATATATGTTCTCTAAAGACACTATTAAGGCTTTTCTCCTTCATTCTTAAAGAAATAAACCCCTTCCCTAAAACAGTAGAAAGGGGTGATGAGTACAGAATGAAGGGAATGGTGTTTACAGAAGCAGTAGCAGCAGTTCATCATGCTCAAATTCATGTGGAGGAGAGCATGATGAGACCTTTTTTTACTAACAAGTTTCTCTTTTTTGCAGGTACAGAACTGGCCTCTTATGCTTATGTCTTTAAGGACCTTTCATTTGGTGGTATCAGTGCATTGCACTCAATCCAAAGAGAGGAATTTAAGGGTAAGCAAATGCCCAGGATTGAGGAGGTTCACCATGCTGTCCAGAGTTGTTGTTAAGAGTTCGATATGCTATCATAGCAAAGTAGTGGTTGAGACTGCTTATGCTAAATTCCAAAAGAAAGGCAGCAAGTTAAGAGACATAAAGCAGCACTAGGACAAACACAATTTGGTAGAAGAAAATCCATCAGATGTGTACTTATCTTGTGTAATTTTCAAACTAAGTTGTACACCAAAGTTGCAACTGATAGTAACAATAAAGTGGCAAGGAGTCATACAAGGAGGGAGCCAGGGATCAAAAATTGGATGGGATCATTAGGGAAGAGCAGCATAATGAATTATGGAGATTATAAGGACACAAAGGCAAACTCACGACTCGTAGGATTCATTATTGGGAACTACCCTTTGTCTAACTCCTATTTGGTGGTATTAGTACTATGTACTCAACCCAAAGGGAGGGAAACGAGGGTAGTTAAAATCAGGACATGGGACATGGACTGGTTGAGAAGAAGAACAGAATCAAAGAAGAGAAGAAAAGAGGAGCTGAAATGTGAAAAATGTGATCAAACCCTTAAGGGGGAGATCATGGTGGTCTTTATTTTGACTAACATTGTTTTTTCTTTTGCAGGAAACGTTACTGTACCTATGCCATGTCTTTTGAGGATCTTCCAATTGGTGATATTAGCACGATGTGTTCATTCCACTGGAAGTAATTCAGATACATGCACAAGTATAGGAGCATGGAGGTGTGACAGGACATTAGGTGTTAATATCATAGCCAAAACTGAATGGTTGAGGTTGTTTTTGTTGTTCATACATGCCTATGTCCTTAAATCGCATAAGAAACACACAAGGACCAAAAGGAAACAAGATAAGAGTGGCACACATAAAGGCAAAATTCATAAACTGATCATTTGGCTCAGTGGAAAAAAAAATTCATGTAGGTCATATTGGCTTCGAATTACGGATGCAAGGAATGTGTTTTGGATCCAATACCAAACAAAATTCATCTAATGGATACTTCAAAAAGATGGACAAGCAATATGGGAATCACAACACATCTGGAGCACACAAGCATTGCCCAACAAAGAGGGCAGGATCACATATCCTTCAAAAAGCTGGGGAGGAAATGGTAAGGTACTTGCGTGGATTTTGGGACTATATTTCAAGGTGTAGGTACTAATCTCAACATTAGGCTCAACAAACAACAATCTGGGCAAAGGGCTGGCAAAGAAAAATCTAACACACGCTAGAAATGAGGCTTGCACAACTCTGGCAAGTCAAGGTAAGGAAGCGGAAGATTACTACTGGAAATTCAGCAGCTATGAGACTGGATTTTGGTTCAAATTAGTCAAGGAACAGTTTAAATATCTGGATACGTGGGCTGGACAATTCTACTGGAACAACATCAAATTGTTGCCACAGCCTATTATCTAGAATGTGTTGTTTGCTTAAACGAGTTCCAAGATGAAGAAACTCTTCGCCTTCTTCCGAATTGTTGCCACAACCTATTATCCTATAAAATTTCTATTTAAGTACTCTAAAAAATTAATTTTTTTTTTCTTTAGGGATATGGCGAGACTTCAGCTAATGGACAAAGCACACAGCTTTAATGCTCCTACTGAATTATCAGTTGCCTCACCTTCATTGCCTAAAATCAGCAACCCTTCAAAATTAGGCTCAAACAGTAAACTAAATGCTAAGGTACCTGATTTCATTCCTTTGTCGAGGCAACAATATAATGGTGCAAATACTATTGAATTTAGCTCGAAAACAGAGGTAGTAGCGGAGAAATCTGGGCAGCAGCAGCAGTTAAGTGTAAATATTGTTGCTGTCAGTTGTGATCGAGCAGCAGTAAGCCAAGAACAGCAGCAGCAGTTAATCACTCCTACTGCCAGTATGAATTACTTTGAGTTATCAACTATATCTGTAAAATCCAAAAATCCCGGCAAAAATCAAACCAAATCAACAAAAGCTAAACCAATAAAACTTAATACTGATGTAAGATCTTCCTATATAATTTAGGTACGATATTTCTATATTGGAAAAACCAGTCGAAGCTTAATCGTGAAGCCCTTACCCTAAGGTCTCAATAAACATCGGAAAAATATTTACTGACAAGTGCATATTCCCAGATTATTGTATCATCTTGCTTATATACTAAACATACTTAACGGCCAGTAAGTGTCAATCATAACTTACTCATAAATCACAAAGAGGTAATAAGAAAAGGAGAAATAGAGATAGAAACTAACCTGGAAGATGGGTCCGTCACAAATCTTCCGTTCGCCACTTGCTGCCGACCACCGTCAGTCGCGTGGATGTTGCAGAAAACAACTAAAGAAACAAAAAATTGTAGAACCCTTTTTTTCATGAATTTCTGATTCAATTGGGTAAAAAACGAAGAAGAAAGAAGAAACAGAACAAATTGAAGAAAAAGAAATTGAACGGAAAGAAAATCATATGGACAGAAAGAAATTAGAGTAATGAAAGAGATCGAGAGACTAACAAAGAATGTCGATGAACGCTTCTGAGTTATTTGCAACTTCTGACTTGCAACTACTGAATTTTGATGAAGATTATTAGCAGCGCCTCTTAGGGATTTTGATGGACTGACTTTTTGTTTTGCCTCTTAGGGATGAAGTTTAGGGATTTTGTGAAACTATTTGGAGGAATTGAGGGTAAACGTGAATTTGGAGGGATTAAGGTGAAATTTTGGAGCATTCAATTTTTTTTTACTTTTTTTTCATCAGTTTCGCGCGCTATATCCTGCTAAAATAAATTATTAGAGACCAGTATTAACTTTTGTATAGACCAGAATAATTCTGGTCGTATATTTATAAAATAAATTTACTTTTTAAAGACCAGAAAAAATTCTCATCCCTGTAAGTATACTTTTAGGGACCATATTTAAAACTTGTCGCTAAATACTGGTCCCTTATAAGGCTTTTTCTTGTGGTGTAGGGATCAACTCATTTTTCTCATTTGTCACCACAGTCATACCCCCCCCCCCCTTT
>ML251325.1:2092-26338 GCA_005239495.1 Nicotiana undulata | reverse complement strand
GATAGTGGTGTCAGGTTCATGAACCTAGTTCTTTAACTCATCATTTTTACTATCACTTTCACTAGCCCTAAGTTCCAGATTTTTGCACTTAGATTTCAAAATCACACACTCCTTAGACAGTTGTTTCTTTTCATTGTTTTGATCCTCAGATTCATCAATGAAATCCAGGAGTAACTCAGATAGCCTTTCTTTAGACAAAAATTTAATCTTGTCTTTGAGATGAATTATACTTACCTCAGATTCCTCATCGGATTCTCCAATTGCCATAAGAGCTTGTACATCTCCATCTTCATCATCTGACTCCTCATCTGAACTTTCACCCCAAGCAGCAACCATTGCCTTTGTTGATGTTCTGTTTTTCTTGGGTTGAACTTGTTCCTTCTTCCTGTTCCTTCGTTCAACTCTTTCTTTCTTCCATTCAATTTCCCATTAAGGGCAGTTTTTGATGTGGTGATCAGTCTTGCCACACTTGTAACACCCCTCATTGGTTTGTTTTTCAAGAACCCTTGGTTTGTTGTAGCTTCCACTTCTTGAAGGAACCTTTGCTCTCATTAGGTACTTCTTGAAGTCCTTTGTGATCATGGTCATTTCATCCTCCTCCAGATCAGCTTCTTCAGTGATTCTGAATGCCAAACTCCTTTCCTTCTTGGGACCATCCATCTTCATAGTCTGCCTTCTAAGTTCATAGGCAGTGAGATTTCCAATCAGCTCATCCAGTTTAAGAGTTGCAATGTTCTTAGATTCCTGAATGGCTGTAATTTTGCTTTCCCAAGAGACTAGCAAGACCCTTGTCAGAATTTTCTCAACCTTGTCTTCTTCAAGAATGACCCTTCCAAGAGACTTAAGTTCATTGGTCAGTGTAGTGAACCTTGTATGCAACTCTTGGATGGTCTCTTCTTTCTTCATGGTGAAATTCTCATATTGAGAATATAGTAGAGTTCCTCTTGACCTTTTCACTTGAGGTGTTCCTTCATGAGCCACTTGCAAAGTGTCCCAAATTTCTTTGGCAGTGGTACAACTTTGAATTCTGCTATACTCATCTGGACCGAGTCCACACACAAGCCACTTCTTGGCCTTAGCATTTTTCTCCCACTTTCTCAAATCCCCAGCAGTGAAGGAAGCTCTAGTCTTTGGCACATCTACTCCTTCAGCCGTCTTCTTCATGGTGGCTAAAAGACCGTCAGTAACTATATCCCATAGTTCATAGTCTTCTCCAATTAAGTGATCATTCAACATATTCTTCCACCATGAGTAATACCGGCCATTGAAGAGTGGAGGCCTAATAGTTGATTGTCCTTCCCAGTTCCCAGGTGGTGCACTCATCTTGATCTTTTCCTAAGGTGTTAGCCTCTTTAAGGATAACCTGCTCTGATACCAATTGTTGTTTTAGACGTCAATACCACACAATTATATAAGTTAATTGTGAAGTACCCAATTTTCCGAGTGCTGTCTAACTGGAAGAACCTGGTTCTTCTTGGTGTTCCAACTACTGTTGTTTGGGGAATAATAAAAGCAGTAAAGTAAAAACACAGAGATTTTTACGTGGAAAACACCTGGCTCAAAAGGTGAAAAAACCACAACCTACACCTCAGTAGGATTTTCTCAAACTCTTCACTAACCTCTAAGCCAAACGAACTTACAAAATAAACTCTTTTGTAATCCTAGGACTAACTCTAATCCCTTCGTATCAACTAGCCTCTAGCTAATTTCTACAAGCTTCAAGTTAACTCTAACTTGAACAATGTGTACCTATTACAATTGCTTCTATGAAAGTTGATAAGATACAATATTGAAACACCTACTACAATCAACTAGACTCAATACATCAATGATAAAACTGGTTCTTCTAGCTTATCTGTAGCTCCAGATTCGCATTCTCCAATTTGGCTCGAATTGCTTGCGAAATTTCTTCACGAATTTTTCTCTCAATTCTTGATAAATTTCTGCTTTTGTGCGTCTCCATATCATAAGAACAATCTGCTATTTATAGGAGTTAGTAGATAAGGAATTTACTAGAATCCTAATCCAACTCTTCCATGGTTCAATAGTTCTAGTCAAACTCAACTCCTAGATCCTTCCTTATCTTTGATTCTGTTCTTCTTGAATAAGGAGTCCTTTTTCAATTTCGTTTTTGCAGTCTTTTCGATCAGAAGATATCTCCATTTTATCAGAATACATTTATCTCATGCATGTGCCTTTAACTCTGTTGGTTTATGTCACATGTGATGGACCTGGTTCATCTCGGAGTCACTTTGTCAATCTTCAAAACTATTTTCTTTCTTGGGCCAACATAGATAGATAGCCAAAACTGTCTAACTCCCCTGCAACGGTGCAAAAAAGTGATCAGTTCCAACCCTACACCACTATATAGTAGCGAGGAGTGGTCGATGCAGTTTTACTCGATAGGACCGGATCGATTTCCACAGGGAGTTAATGTAGTTTGGAGTTGGGTTTCTACCTAATCTAGCTATGCGTGTAGTTTCTAATTGCGCTTCTAACCATGGTTTTGATTGTTTCTATTCTAATTTTTATACTGATGAACGCTGAAAAGTAATCTAAGTACAATGTTTTTTTGAGAGTTTTTCAAGTGATGAAAAGGCACTAGGGAAGTGAATTACACCTAGGTGAGTATCTAATGGGGTCAAGAATCTAGGACAAGCTTGTTATGATTAGGATTGTGATATAACCTTCACACATAAATACTCACTCTATACCTCTCGGTAATTTGAGTGACTTTGCCTGATTTTGCCTTCTCAAGCCTTAATGGGTGTTCAAACAATGCAAGTGAAACAATGCAAGCCTACTTGTGGCTAGAGAGGCAAGGGCATCCCAGAGTAGAACTTTGCTTGGTTTGAGGTAAGTAATGTCTTCAAACTTGGTTCTGAGGGTTCGAGACCCAAATTATATGCTATGTGATTGATATTGAGCTGACGCACATGCCAAGTGACTAGCTTGCAGGCGTGCACCATGAGGTTAGTGGCCTGGGTGACTCCATGGCACCGTTTAGTGACTCTATCTTGTTGATCTCCATGTTTTCATCATGTGATAAAGTAGTTGAGCCGTAAATCGTGCTAGACATCATGTTTAGATTTTGTGCCGGCATTGTTTGGACCCTTAGCGGTCGTTTTCTTGCTGTCATCTAACCAGTTTCATTTACTATTCCATACTCAGTCATGATCATGCATTTTAATATCATGTCGCAATCAATTATTTATTGATTTATCGTATCATTTTCGGGTTATTTTCATGACATTGTGAGCCCATAGTGAGACTGGAGAGGTTGATGGGTGAGTGAGGTCGAGTTCCTGGTAGTGAGTGACAATTATGGGATCGGGTTGCACGCCGCAGCGGTTATATTGATGATTTTGATAGCGTTTGGGCTGTAGGAGACCCTCCGGAGTATGTAACATACCCCAGTGAGCGCGGTTGATATGATTGAGGGATGGATCTTCCCTGGACATGGATCTTGTCCGATGTACTTATTACCTGGAGATGGATCTTCTCCGTAGGGCTGGATTGCCCGTAGTCCTCGGTACTGGATGACCTATGGTCAGTGTTGTGTATATATTCCGGGATGGATCTTCCTTGGGCCGGTTGAGCCATATGTAGTACAGAGTGGTTGAGATATCGAGAGTGGGCGCATTTGAGGTTGATACTATGGTGCATCATTTTTCAGCATATGCATTGTCATGTAGTGACAGTAGAGTTATCTTCAATACACTGTTCGGCATTGCTTTACTTCCAGTTATGAATTGCCTAATTGTTTTAAGAGCATTTCTACGTTTTTGTACATTTATTTCATGTTATTTGCACCTGTTGAGTTAGTCACTATCTTCAGTCCATAGTTTGGACCTGTTACTTACTAAGTTGGTGTACTCACGTTACTCCTTGCACCTTGTGTGCAGATCCAGGCATTTCTGGGCACGGCAGCGGCTGTTGATTTTCTGCATTAGAGTCAGGGACTATTGAGGTAGTTACACGACGTTCGCGGACCTTGATCTTCTCTTCCTTAGCTTATTATACTTTGATGTTTAATTCTATAGACATTTTGTGGACTATGTCCGGCTATTGGACACTCATGTACTCAGTGACACCCCAATTATTGGGACAGTTGTGTCGTATTTTGGATAACTTTGTGTTTAAATGGGCTTTTATTAATGTTAAACCTTTCCGTTGTTAAATTTAAAAGGTGTTTTTATTGTAATGAAGGAAAAATATTGGATTTAGGCTTGCTTAGTTTCACGATAGGCGCCATCACGACCGGGTAGATTTTTGGGTCGTGACAATATTAATAATATGTATATAGACAAAATATATTAAAATTTTATTTTTGTATAACGCATTTTAGATTGAAAACTCAAGTTCAAGACGACTCCACACGTGTATCCCCTATTGTATGTCATGTATATTTCTATGTACATCAGTAATATCTCATGTATATCATGTGTAGCTGTGTATATCCATGAAAATTTGTGTTATATATATGATATACAGTGTGATATACACGGCGTCCATAAAAATATTGTATTGTATACACGATATACAAACTGATATACATAGATGTCCTTAAAAACCTGTCTGGATATACACTAATGTACACGATATACAACGTGATATATACATGCCGCAATTGGACTTTTAGGTATGATTTTTACCCGAAACCAGTCTAATTCACTTCTAATCTTGCTCAAATTTTGTATATAGCCTCATTTAGGTATTTTCAACCAATTTCAATCACACTCACTCGTTCAATCTAACAAAACAAAAAAAGAGCGAAGAAAAACAAAGTTGAAATATATTTTTCTCTCTTAGTTTTTGCTTCTGACTCTGATGTGAGATCAACCTTACCTTTTCATAGCACTGGTTTTTTTGCATAATTTGCAAGAATTTTTTCTAAACTATGAGAGCAAAAGAGAAGAGATAGAAGAAGAAATACAAGGAGAGAAAAAGGGAGGGAAGCCAAAATAAGCGAGTAGTTTTTTTTAGAGAGAATATACAAGAGAGTAGTATTTTTTAGGATTGGGCTATATAATGTCAATTGTTTGGGGCTATCTTTGCCAAACCTAATTTAAGGCTAAAAAATTGCCAATTCATGTTTGTGTTGTTATAGGATTCCAATTTTTTTTATTATAAAGCACTACAGTTTAGAGCCTAATTATCATATGTAACTATTGTTTGCCTAGTTATCATTCGTAGTTATTGTTCATTGTTACCATAAGACGCGTCAGGAATAAAGTCACTATGAGCTGTATTTCATGTTGAAAATTAGGTAGGGCAGATCAACTATTAAATCTACAAACCATGGTAAGTTGAAAATCAATTTAATATAAACATCTAATAAAGATAAGTATTTAGAAGAAAAAAATGTAACGAGTATATGTAATTGAAGGAAATAATAATGTTTGCCTACGTACAATTGAAGAAAATCAATTAAATTTGCATTAGTAGACCCACTAATTATGGATGACAAAAGAACAAAAAGATCACTGCAGCCTTTAACGAGAGAGCTCCAAACTTGTCAAAAAGCCAATATGCCGATTCAAGAATCTATCCTGTATTAAAGTAACCAAAAAGAAAAAGAAAAAGAAAAAAAGAGGTTCTTCTTTAACAAAATTCATTCAATACCTTTGCCCATTTTTTATTTCCCTCCAAATTTGGTCAAAATTAGACACATTTTCCTGCATATCCAGCATTTCTGAATAGTGCTTGCTTTAAGTCCTCTGCATTTGTAAGTCCTCTCTGCTCCATTTCCTATCACCATCACCATCACCATAACCATTTTGCTTTCATTTTAAAGAGCAAACATTGAAATGAATACATCACATCACCAAATTAAGTTATTTCTTCAAGATAAGAAAATATCTTCTTTCCACACAACAAAATAAAATACCGAAATACCAATACCGTGTCGAAATATATATTATATTACATAATACACATATTATTAGTTATAACATAAATATAAAAAATCTAAAATTTTACTTTCTTTATTCTCTAAATTCATCAATTAACTCTAAGCAAGTAACAAGACATTTCTAATGATCAAATTTATTCTTTTATATACAGTTTTTTCTCTCTATGTTGGTATTTGCTGGTTTTGGACAAAACTTTTGTTAACAAACGTTGTTAGTTTTGTGCTTTCGAGTACTTTATTTAAGAATATTACCGTCTATGGCTCCATGCACTAGTTAGTATTCAAACTGAAGTTATTGAACCGAATAAACCGAAAGGAAAGGAGAAAAATTAAAGTATACCGAATTTAATTAAGTAAGGTATTGGTATAGCATTGTAAGAAACAGAATACCAAAAATACCGAACCGAAATGTCTAAATATCATACCGTATCGAGACGATCACCCCTATCTGTAATACTGGTGAAATATTAAAAAAATTGTTTGATTAATATTTTAAGCGAAAAGATGATTTTTACCGTAAATCTTTAACCTTTTCCTTACGTGAAAATTCTGCAAAACAACTTATTAGCCTGTTTGGCCAAACTTTTAAAATCAATTTATTTTTAAAATATTTTTCTCAAAAGTGCTTAAAAAGTACTTTTTGTGAGGAACAATTTGTGCTTGACTAATTAATTTAAAAAATATTTTTGAGCAGTAATTAATGTTTGGTCAAATTTTTGAAAGTGTCTAAGTGTATTTTTTTCAAATATATTTCTCAAAAAAATACATTACGAAAGAAGCTACTTATTCTGTTTTTCAAAATCTGTTCAAAAGCACTTTTTTCCTTCTAAAAAACTTGGTCAAAAACCTTAATTGTGGAAGAAAAAATATTTTTGACCAAAAAAAATACTTTTAACAAAAAGAAAGCTCGGTCAAACAAGCTATTATTTGTAAGTACACTTTTTCTACTTTAATGGGATATTGTTCAAACGCTTACTTACTCTCAATTATCGAGAATTCATCTACGTTTAAAGATTCATAAAAACTATTAAAGTTAAAAGTCGGTAAAATATTTCAATTTTATACCTCAGAGCAAGAAGCTTGCATTGCAAAATCATTGAAACAGCTGATAACACACTGTTGAGTCTCTAGACCTAAGGCGTCTAGTGTGGTCAATGTTGATAGTAAAAGATCAGATTTTCCTGCACAAGTAATCTCCACCCTTGTATCAACATTCCTCCTTTCCACATCAAACTGCAATAAAGCAATAGTAGAAACGATTACATGATCTTACATGTAGAGTTAGTGGGTTTAAAATGTGTAATAGAGCCAAGTCTAATTAGTGATATTGTTCGCTTTGAATCTAAATTCGTAAGGCTTTAAAACGAGTTACTAGGGTATAAGGCTTGTTTATTTGGATATCTAGCTATATCTCTCCCGTATTTTGTCGATGTGGGATTTACCTGGGTGTTAACATACACTCCCCCCACCCTAAAGACTAGTGTTATTGTCCGTTTTGGGCCTAGGCTCGCATGACTTAAAACGCGTCTTTAGGGTTTAAGGCTTATTTACTTATATATCTAAAATCTCTCTCATGTTTTGTCGATGTGAGATTTTCACAGGTGTCACATACACTCCCCATAGGTGTTAGGACCGAAAAATCAGGTGTCATACGGGAGCTAGTAAAGGCAAACCTTGAACGACGATAAACCACACAACAAAAGAAAAATCTACCAAACGAGACACAAACATTTACGTGGTTCGGTCAACTGACATACGTCCACGGCGGATATGAGCAATCCACTATATAAAAAAGAGTACAAAATATCGAGAGAACAACCTCACGAAGAGACAAACACAGGTAACACAATAACACTTGTCCCGTAAAGTTCTCCTCCTAAACACTACTCTCAAACCCCCATATGGCTACATTGTGGATGATGCTGAATGAGAAGGAAGAATCTATAATTTATAGAAGTCCAAACATTTTCCTACAAGAAGAGGGACTAGCCAAATATGGAAGAATTATAATTTCCTTCTACAAGAAGGAAAACTCAATTATGGCAAATATGTTGAAAAACCAAATATGGTTAGAAAATCAGAACAACACCTAACAATAGGGCCTCAACGTTCTCGCTGATGTTTTCCCAGCTAACCACGTTCCCAAAGATGTGGAATTTGCCTAAACTCGGATGGATCTGATACCGTATGTAATAGCTTAACCAAGTAAGGATATTTTCTACTTTGAACCTAGGTCCGTACCACTTTAAAATACATTATTAGAATCTAAGGTTTGTTTACTAATATATTTAACATCTTTCCCATATTTTATTGACGTGGATTTGTCTGGGTGTCATAAGTATAATCTAATTATATCTATAAACATTTTAGCTTTTTTGTAAATAGATACATAATTCTAATCGAGAGCAGTGGGTTCAGTTGAGTTCACAAAACTAGCCTTAAATCCACGTAAGCTCGAAAGAGTAGAGAGTGAGGAAGGGGGATTTTGTAGTAAATGGAAGCTCACCTTAGGTGAATTTCGGACAAACATTTCGATGGGTTTTTCATTCTTGAAAATGCTCATCAAGCTTAGCTGATTTGGCCCGAGTTCCATTTCTTCCTGCAAATTATTGATTTTCTCAAGAAGCTCCTTCGTGTAGTCGATGGTGTCCCCAACAATTGACGTTCTGTCCATCTGTAAGGGTCAAATATATATATATATGACAACGTGTAAATAAACTTCAGAAATTAAAAAAGATGCATACAACAACGACGACGACTCAGTAAAATCCCACAAGTAGGGTCTGGGGAGGGTAGTGTGTACGCAGACCTTACCCCTATCCGATAGAAAGTCTGTTTCCGATAGACCCTCGGCTCGGGAAGGCGGAAATAAAACAAAAAATGATAATTCATCAGTAACTACAGCAGAAACTATAGAAATAGTAATAGAAGCATAAAAATCATAACATACAGATCACATGCAATAACAATAACCAGTAATTAAGGCTAGGGGCTATGATAAACAGAAAGGATAGTGTAGACTCAGCATTAACCACTAACCGTCTAAGATCAACCTTATCCAACCCGCTTCACCCCGGATTGAATGAAGTAGGAAAAGCTCGACTACCCCTAACCTACATTCCTATTGCATAACCTCCATGCCTTCCTATCAAGGGTTATGTACTCAGATTTCCATGCCATGATATTGCAAATTCTAACATGAAAACAATAATTACTATGTCTCAATTCCAAGTGAGCTCAGTGGCTACAAATTTTTACTGTCCATGTCGCCACTCCATTTAAAACGTTCATAGTTACAACTGACATAAAAATGTTTAACAATATACTTAGGGATCGTGTGGTATGAGGTATAAGAAGGTATAAGGTGGTATACAAATTTAATATCACCTTAATATCCTGGTAGGGGTGTGCATTCGATTTATCGATTCGATTTTGACCCTTATCGATAATTGCTTATCGATTATCGATTTGTACATATGCTTATCGTTATCGTTTCAATAAGGTTTCGATTTTTTCGATTTCGATTTATCGATTTTTGGGGCTTATCGATTCGGTTATCGATTACACCAATAAGAAAATTTGCGGGATTCCACGAAACGTATATCGCTATAAACACGCCTAACTAATATGGATAAAAAGAAGCTAAAATAAGACGAACACCGTTTATAAAATAAAAATTGTGTCAACAAGCACACGCAACGAAACTAAAGTAAAGGATCAAATGTATGCCACCAAAACTCCAACGGTATAAAAAAAAATACATCATCAAGGCTAATTCTGTTTTTCATTAATTTGAATTTCATTCTCTTGAGTTTTAAATATGATCATTCGTTAAATGTGATATCCCTTGCTGAAACTACTAACCTTTAAACATGGAAGAAATTAAGAAAAATATTAAGAACTTTGTAATACATCACATTCTTTTACAAGTATATTATTTAAAATGGAGAACTTACATAGCAGCTAACTAACTCTAGCAAACATCGTCGGTGGAAGCTTCTTTGCCAAGATTAGTAAAATCTAATAAGAATATATATATATAAAAAAAATTTAAAAAAATAAAAATAAAAAATAAATAAAAAATAAAAAATAAAAATAAAAATAAAAAATAAAAAATAAAATAAGAATGTATATTAACAAGTCAGGCAATTAATATATTATTTAACTATTTTAAGCAATACAATAAAATTATGTTAGGGACTTAGGGTAAAGGAAATGGTATTATAAAATAAGGGTATATTTATCTTTTTAGTATATCTTATCGGTTTATCGATAAATCGATAAACCGATAACCGAAAAGGATAAAATCGAAATCGAAATCGATAAATCGATAAGGAAAATTTCGAAATCGAAATCGAAATCGATAAATCGATAAACCGATATCGATAAACCGATAACAAATAATCGATTCGATTTATCGATAAACCGATTCGAATGCACACCCCTATATCCTGGTATTAATTTTAATACTGGGATAACTTATACCTTATAGAAGATGGGGTAATTAGCACCGGTATAACTTATACCTTCTTGTTAGAAATTATGCAATTGTCATTCTTAATACAACATACCAAACAATGAATAAACAACAATCCCAACATAACTAATCCCAGCATAACTTATCCCAATATAACGTATACCGGCATAACTTGTACCGGTATAAATCGTATTCAACCAAACGACCCCTTAGTATATTAAAGAGAAAAATAAAAGAAATCAAAAGAGAAAAAGAAGTGAAAAACTAATTTTAATTTTTACCTTGCTAATCTTGGGAACAACTGATCTAAGCATGGAAAGACGATCATTGAGTCGTTTCCTTCTCCTTCTCTCAGCCATTAAATTCTTTGAAGGCTGACCATTTAGCTTCTTTTTATTGACTTTTTTCTCAGGGCACAAGCTGCCAATGTTGAAATTAGCTGCTGCTGATTGAGTTCTCTCCAATTTACATGCAAAATTTCCCACCTCCAAATCTCCTAGTTGTGTGCTGTAAAATTCACTGATTAATGAATTGTTCAGGTTTTGGTCAAATGACAAATTAGAGTAATCCTGAAGAGTAGTAGTAGTAGTAGTACAAGGAAGAGGAATGAGAAAAGGATTTTCCTCTAAACATTCATAATTCCAGACATTATTATTGTAATAGAAATTATTCATTTCTATGGGAAGAGATGTTTCCCATGAGTCACTTCTTAGAGCTAGTAAATCATCCAATAAGAAGCCATTGTCACTGTAATATTCCATATCTCTCTCTATTTTTCTTGAAAAGGGTTTTTTAGGAGGCTAATAATTTATAGGACAAAAGTTGGTGCAAATTTATAGGATAATAAAGAATGCATAGTGCTTTTTCCAGTCCGCAATAACTGACTTTTTGGTTTTTTTTTCGTGATTCAAAATAAATAATTTTTTCACATTTTAAAAATAAATTAATTATTTTCTCCTACGTTAGCTTCGGAGTAAATAATGTTTGAGTATATGTTAGAAGTTTTATGTGAAGAGATAGTATACGTTAATATCGTCAATTTCATTGCTAATTAATGATAAAATATAAAAAAAATTAATATGTATAAAAATCACTTATTTTGGATAGGAGGGAGTAGTCTCTATTATGATGTAATTATTACCTAGAACGTTAGACAAATGGAATCAGCTCTGCTTTTATTAGAAAAAGAAGTTGAGATTTTTTGTTTCGTTTAATCATACTAATTAATTTAGATTTGTCCTGCTTAGGAATTTTCTTGCTAAAAATATTTTTATGCTCAGAACTCGAATCTGAAATTCTTTATTAAGAGTCGAGGGATTTAACTCCTCCCACCCTACCGCTTTGATGATAAAATGGAATCATTAGCTTAATTATAATTTTTATTTCGAAAATAGTATTTGAACCTCATTTGGTTAATGTTAATGTCATTGATTTGTCATTTGCACCAATCAAAATTTATTTAGATCTTTTTTTTTTCGGTTTAGCAATTCAACAATCGAAGTCATTTATCCGACAAGTTTAAATTCACGCTAATTTGCCCACTAAAGGAGATAATTATATCATTTTTTAACTGAATGTTTTCTATTCACAACCCACCTATTAGAATATTAATATTAATTAGTACCATATGCTTATATATTTAATTGAGAAATCAAAAGGTTTTGTTCAAATAGTAAATTTTTTGGAAGCAGACAAATTAGGAGCATTGTTTGTAAGGTTAATTACGGACAATTGCATATGGGACACCATACTGTGACCCACATTAAGTATATTTAATATTTCCTTTATAATTTAAAAAAAGTGAACAAAACAAGTTTTTTAGAATAAAGTAAAATGAATTAAACATTAAAATAAAATGTATAATCTCAGTTGAATTTACGTCTTTAAGTTTTTTGCAAATTAGAAACATTCAAAGCCCTTTGCAGAATCAGCAATGTTTAACCTTATCTTTCATGTAATTTAAAACTCCAACTTGTTTTATTTGTGGTAAACGTATTTTATCACTAAAATAAAACCTTGAGCTTAGTTTATCTGTGGGCGACATGATTTCATGTCTTTTTCACCGCAATCTGGTTTTTGAAACTGAGTTAACTAAAACACAGAATTAATTAATTTACTTTAGGTTGCAGTCCGTGAAGTTTGACCCTACGCGGTATGCCCATTCAAAATATCAGTTAACATCATATACAATTAAGATATTTATTTTACTCTATATATTTATTTTATAAATTTATTTTATCATGTATACCTATTGTATTCTAAAATATAATAATATATACTCCAAATTAGAATATTGTAGCATGTTTAGTTTGAATATAGTATTCCAAATTAAAAAATTATCATATGTTTAGTTTGGATATTGTATTCCAAATTAGAATGTTATAGTATATTTGGTTTGAATATTATATTCCAAATTAGAATAATGTGGTATGTTTTGTTAGAATAATGTGGCATATTTGGTTTGAATACTACTCCCTCCGTTTCAATTTAGATGAGGTAGTTTGACTTTGCACGGAGTTTAAGTAAAATAAAAATAAAAAGACTCTTGAAACTTGTGGTCTTAAAAACTTAACCGATAAAAGTTTTGGGACCATGACATTTGTGTGGTTACAAAAGCTTCTTAAGGGTAAAATGGGTAAAATGAGGAGTTTAAAGTTGAATTATTCCCAATGGTAGAAATGTGTCATTCTTTTTAAAACGGACTAATAAGGAAAATGTGTCATCTAAATTGAAACAGAGGAAGTATATTACAAATAAGAGTATTATCATATGTTTCGTGTAATGACCCAACCGGTCGTTTTGAGCTCTAGCGTGTCATTCAGCGGATTGAGGCCCTGAGTAGCTTCTCTTCAGGTATTATGACTTGAATTTCGGGAGGCTCGGAGTTGATTTAGAAAGAAAATTCTCATTTCAGAAGATTTAAGTTGGAAAGAATTGACTAAAGTGTTATTTTTGAGTAAACGGCCTCGGAATCGAGATTTGAAGGTTCCAACATGTTCGTATGATGATTTTGGACTTGGACGTATGTCCGGATCGGGTTTTGGATAACTCATGAGCGTTTCGGCGCCTATTGTGAAAGTTGGCATTTTGGAAGAGTTTCATAAATTTGGGGTGAAAGTGTATTTTAATGTTATCGATGTCCGTTTGGGATTCCGAGTCTAGGAATAGCTCCGTAAGGTGATTCTGGTATTAGGAGCGCGTCCGGATGTGGATTTGGAGGTCCGTAGGTCATTTCGGTGTCATTTGGCGAAAGTTAGAAATTTGAAAGGCTTTTGAGAAGTTTGACCAGGAGTGGACTGTTTGATATTGAGGTCGGATTCTGATTCCGGAAGTTGGAGTAGGTCCGTAATGTCGAACGTGACTTATATGCAAAATTTGAGGTCAATCAGACATGATTTGATAGGTTTCGGCATCGAATGTAGAAGTTTGAAGTTCTAAAGTTCATTAAGCTTGAATTGGGGTGCGATTCAAAACAAAAAAAAAAAGAGTTTGGATGAAAACATATGTGCTTAGAGGCACCTGAATCAATGATCCAGGTGTTTGATTTTAGACTAGTAAATACTGAACTTGAGTATTTTATAATAGTACCAGCCACTGCATTAGCATTGATCCCGTTATTTCCTCCTTGTGCTAGCTTTGCTTGCTTATACATCTACATCATTTCTGCTACATATTCCTTGTTGAGTTGCTGACCAAAACTGTTGTTGAGGTCAGTGTTCTGTACTATTGAGCCTTCATGGTCTTCATGTGCCAATACTGCATTTCCTTTGACTTGATTCTGATACCCTTTGTGATTTGTAAACTCAATATCTTCTGGGAAACCAATGATCCTGTAGCAGTCTTTTTGAGTGTGCCCTATTTTTCCACAATAAGAGCATGACACATTTGGGTTGTACTTCTTCCTCCTTTGAACTTCTGTTAGCAAACCTCTGTCCTGAATTGTTGAACTTGGGCCCTATGGTTGCTCCCTTTTGTGTTTGATTTCTGGTTCTTTGAAAATTCTTTGCTTGTCTTGTGGTCATGAAAGCTGCAAAGTCAGCTAGAAGTTGTGCATTGGGTTGTTTGTCTTTTCCTGCTGCCATGAATGACACTGTTTGAGAAATGAAGTGTGCATTAGCATAAACTTCTCTTTGATTCTCCTCTTGCAAGAGAAGTGAATAGGAAACATTCATGCTAGGTAGAGGATTCATCATAAGAATGTTCCCTCTTGCATGTGCATAAGTTTCATTTAGGCCCATTAAAAATTTGATCAATCTCTGATCTTCCAGGGATTTTGTTAGTTTCGCCTTTCCTTCACACGCACAAACACAAGAGCAACATATTATAAGATTAAAGGCATTTGGCTCATCTCATAGTCGTTTGAGCTTAGTAAAGTATCCTGCAATGTCATAGCTTCCTTGAGCTAACCCTGATAATTCCTTTTGCAGATGATAAAGCTTAGCACCATTGGACCTTCCAAATCTCTGCTCAAGACTGTCCCAAAGGTCTTTTGCAGTTTTGGAGTAGATTACACTATCTGCAATATCCTTTAAAAGGGTATTGAGGATCCAAGAAATGACAATGTCATTCACACAGCTCCATTGCTCATACTTTGCTTATTTCAGATCTGGAGATTGACAACCTCCATTGATAAACCCAAGCTTCTTCTTGGCTGATAAAGATAAGAGGATGGATCTTCTCCATCCTGGATATCCTCTTCCTTCTAATATAGTGTTCACTAGTGTCATTCCAGGCGAGTCAGAACCGTTGAGGTGATAAGGATGATTGGCATCATAAGCTACTGATTTGGACACATTGCTTGCATCTCCAGTAGACGTTATGGTTGTTTCATCCATCTTAGATTAGTGATTTTGAGGTTGAATTTGATGTAATAAATTGATGAATGAACTGTTGGATCGAGCTCACTGCTCTGATACCTTGTAAGATTTGAAGAAATCTAAATTTGAGAAAATGTTTTGTATATTGATTGAATGAATTCTGCCATGTACAGTGTACTATTTATTTACAGCAAAAAGAATCTAAGGAATAACTACATGTACACTTGTCTCCTATTCTATTGGCTACTCTATAACAAACTCACATGTTATTTACAATAAATAAAAGAATGTGTAAAATAAAACATGGTCTTATTTCCAGCTGGTCTCATCTTCTGCTGACCCAATAGTAGTAAGCCCAAACTCTAATGTGAGACCAAAATAGTGCAAAGGCCCAATAAACTTATAGGCCCAGATGTGTGTCCAAAAGATGTTCAGACAACATCAAAGGTATCGAACCCTTTCCAGTTTTAGTAGACCACTTTACTCTTCGTCTTCATCTCATTCATTCTTCTTCTTTGTCCTTGATCATAACTCCATGGATCCTACAATAGTTTCTTCTTCTCAACAAATGTGGCAAAAAAACTAATCTGGACTCTATACGGTACTTTATCTTATACTCCCTCAATTTTAATTTATGTGAACCTATTTCTTTTTTAGTCCGTGCAAAAAAGAATGACCTCTTTCTTTATTTGGAAACAATTTACTTTTATGCAATGGTTTCTAGCCACACAATATACGTGCTTCATTTTACATCACAAGTTCAAAAAATTTCTCTATTTTCTTAAATTTCGTACCCAATCGAATGAGTTCACATAAATTGAAACGGAGAGAGTATTATTATCGCATGGTTCTAGTGAAAAAATAATAATCTGTATGTTTAAAATGTAAAAGTAGTCCATCTGAAAAAAGAAGAAAACAAGAAAAGAAAGAGTAACAAATCCCGTAGCCTGTACGTGGTGACTGGTTAATGAGTCCATATCTCAAATTCAACAAATTAAAAAAAGAAAAAAAAACTCTCAACAACTCTTCATTTTTACCCCTACAACAATGTCGTCCCGTGTATCTCGAGCAAAGCCAAGAATTACCAAACCAAACGATGAATATACAGCAATACCGCAAGAAGAAATATTAAATTCTAGTTATGAAACAAGATCACAAAATGAACGACGACAAGCCAGCAAATCCAAGGAAGAAATCGACGACGACGAAGATAATATTGAACCTGTCTGGACATTTCGTGTCGTGTTTCTGGGTTTGTTATCCTTCATTTTCTTGATAATTATTACCAAATATTACCTGCGTGAGACAGCAGAATGTCTCATGTCAATGATGTGGGTTATGTTGGTTGTATATCCTATTGGTCTAATAATGGCCAAGAAACTCCCTAAAAGGAAGATCTATTTACGTCCAATTGGATTGGAGTTTGCTTTGAATCCTGGATCCTTCAATAAGAAAGAATATGTATTGATCTCTATAATTGGTAACATTGGTGCTGTTTATGGTGGTTTAACTTCTGATTTCATTCTAAATACCCCATTCTAGGTACATTCTTTTTTAGAGATTCCAATATTGTATTAGGACATTAATTCTTTGTTGAATTGTAACTAGTTTAATTTATCAAGGTTAAGTTGATTCAGAATGTTATCAACATTTGTCTTTGGACAATTCTTTAGCCATAATTTCTATTTTTCTTTCTCTAATATTTGAAGCATTTTTTTTATTCGTGTTTGTCATCCTTGCGCAAGACTCATGCTAGACTTCGTCGTGATAAATATTAAATCATTACCAACAATAATTTTGTCTGTCGATATTAGAAAATATATTTTGAAGCAAGTAATTGAAGCTTTACCCGATTCGGGGTCAACGAAAATTAGTCCTTAAAATCAAACCAAATAGACAATAAAAAATACCATCATTGTATTTTGTATGAATTGAATTGTACCATTTTCATTATAATCGGTGAATTTTAATATGTCAGAAAAAACTGTCAATCCTAGTCATAATCAAACGTGGAACTACAATAAGTATTCTAATTATCCAACCGAGGCCCATATATAATCAATAATTTTTCACTAATTTAGTAAAGCAATAGTAATAAAATAATTAAGAGTATTTTTTTATGGGGGCATGCAATTTCAACCTAAAATTAAAACATACGAACTTGATTTATTGAATTATTAGCCCCAAAACATGTTTGTCTATTTATTCGAATTATATTTCTAAGTTGTTAATATGATGCTTTATGTTACGTACGTGGCGGCGTAAGGCAAAGCGATCGATTTCCGTGTGATTACTTCTCCCCAACCAAAAACCTCATCTGCACGCTAGATTAGATTGTCAGTGTCTTGCAAGAAAGTCAATATCAAGATCAAAATTTGCCATGAGTGAATTGAAAAGAGAATTGAATGAAAACTTGCTTGTATTAATAGAGAATAATGATTACAAGAAAGCCATTGTGGTGCCAGGGGTAGCAGACACCAATACAGAGTTTCGATTGCTTGCATAAAACTTAAACAACTATACCTCTTATATATGTCATATAAATAAAAACCTAAGTCACAGGAGTAGACATAAATAAGCCAGAAAACTATAATGCAAATACAATAATTAAAACTACCTCTACTATATATTTCTGTGGAAAACGACCTAGGATTATAGAAAGGAAAAGCGTGTCCAGTGGCTGGCACTTGTCGGGGCGGAGTCCTTGTCGATAGCATCAACCAATGCCCGATGTGCGCGGGGCATGAGCGCGCAGGTGCTAAAGGCGCTCGGGGCGCTGCCTGCTAACGGGCGCTTTTAAGCACCACCTACTGTACTGTTGTTTGCACGGACGCTAGCTATCGGCGGGGCAATATAGGCACACACGCACTTATTGCTTGGCGCAACCAAAATCATGGGGCCGTCCCACTTGGCGACGAAAAAACTTATCAGGGCACCATGGAGCGTAACCAAGGGGTCATAGGACAAGGCCGAAAAGTAGCCCATGACATTTATCATGAATGTCAATAAGTAGTCTACCTTCAGTTCCCTTTATGCCTCCTATTGCCTTAATTCGAATACGTCTAAATTTCTCCTGAATTTCAATAGTTGATGGAGATTATAATTTTGAAGAGGAACTTTAGCGTAACTGGTAAAGTTGTTTTTATGTGACCAGAAGGTCACTGGTACAACCTCTTGCAGAAATACATGGTAAAGTTGCGTACAATAAATCCTTGCAATCCGACCCTTCCCCGGATCCCGCACATAACGGTAGCTTAGTGCACCGAGTTGCCCTTGATGGAGATTATATTTTATAAGTGTAGATTCTTATTATTACAATATGTATAACCGGTGGAGGTAGAGGGCAGTTATGGATAGCTTTGTCACGGCTATATGTGTTAAAAAAATTATTACATAAAAATAATTAATTAATTTCGAACCTAGTTAATTAATTGAAATGTGATAGAATATTATACTTGAACCCATAAAATTTAAATTTTGTATCCGCCGTTGATATACATCGCACTATCTCTATTTCATTTTAATTTACTGGCGGTCCCAAACAAGCATACATCTTATGCTTATTTTTTTTTTACTTTTTTTTAAAAAGAGCCTTTTCCTCTTTTCCCGTGTTTTTCTTTTTTTTTCCCATTCTTTTCCTGCTTTCTCTTTCCATTTTTCCCATAATCTTGGTACTCTACATTTGTTACATGAATTTTGAATACAACCATTGCTACATGCACTAACAAAATACACAAACATATTCCATGTCAGCCACTAATTCAGTAGTACATAATCAATAAGTATTATTTAGCATTTCACCATAGAAAATTTTCTTGATCTCTCAATCTTCACAACTACTTTTTCCTGTTTTCTCTCTCTTTCGTACGTGATTTCACTATTTTTGCTTAAATAGTGATTTTGCTTTATGTTTACACTATAACCCTATATATTGACAATCACAACTATATTTTCGTCAAACCTTTTCAATCTCCCCCACCCCTCATAAAGGGAAAACAGAAACAAAACTCAAGAGAATTGCAGCACATTCAAAATCCACGATATATATCGTGTGAGGGGGTTGGAGGGGTGATGGTAAAAATTTCTAAGTTGAAAATACAGAGAGGTTTTCCAAGTTCATGTATTGGTAGAAATTAACAGAATTACTGTATGAGATAATCATCCATGCAGTTTATTTAATGAACCATTCATTAACAGATTACAATAATTCAAATTCGGAAAATTTCCTTACACCAGAGAAATCTTCATCTCCTTTGTAAATACAATCTTCCAAAAAACAAAATAGAAAACTAATTAGCAGCAGTTTAAAAGTTAAACGGTAACCTTAAATTCTCTTTCCTTTTGCATCGTCTAACATCATTCTATTGTCACCCAAACCATGGAGTTCGACATGTCAGAGAAAAACAGAACAGAAAAGGAATTTGAAGAAGTTGTTCCTGGAGATGAAGAATCCCCGATAGAACAAGTCAGGTATATTGAATTGTATCGCTATCTCATCTAAAAGTTTAAACTATTATGTTGGGACACGTCTAATTATTTAATTATATTATGTCTCGACAAGGTTGACAGTATCAAATCAGGACGACCCTAGTCTACCAGTATGGACATTTCGGATGTGGTCCCTCGGAATCCTATCGTGTGGAATTCTGGCATTTCTTAACACTTTCTTCAGTTATCGAACACAGCCACTTAGCATTAGTATGATAACTGTCCAGATAGCAGCATTGCCGCTCGGCAAGATCATGGCTAGAGTGTTGCCTACGAGGAAATTTAAGATAGGATCGTGGGAGTTTTCGTTTAATCCAGGACCGTTTAATATGAAAGAACATGTCTTGATTTCGATATTTGCAAATTGTGGTTCTGGGACAGCATATGCTGTTTCAATTGTTACTATTATTAAGGCATTCTATCTCAGGAACATCTCCTTCGTGGCTGGTTGGATTCTTGTTGTTACTACTCAGGTAATTTCCCTCCTTAAATTATACAACTTTTTTTCTACATGCATTACATCACAAATTAGGAAAAAGAACTCCTTATAAATAACCCAATTGCATGAGAAATATATCTAGCCTTTGGTAACGGATACCTGCTTTCAACCCGAACCACCAGAGGCGGATTCAATGTTCTACCTATGGGAGGGTTCAATTGATCCTATAACTTTCGATGCGGAGTAATATGTAAAAATTTATTAAAATTATAAGCTGTACATAAGCTAATATGGCATCTTTGGATCAGGTTCTGGGATATGGATGGGCAGGAATTATGAGAAAGTATGTGGTAGACCCTGCAGAAATGTGGTGGCCTGGTAATATGGTTCTAGTCTCTCTTTTCAGGTAATTTCTCAAACTTGCAACTTTTCTCTAGCATATTAGCCTAGAATCCATTTTTGCTCCTTGGGTTGGCGCTTCTTCTCTTATATTGCTCGTCCTAATAGATACTCCCTCCGGTCCACAATAAGTGACAAATTTATTTTTTTATTTTGTTCCAACATAAATGTTATAATCAAGAAAGAATTCAATTTATTTTTACAAAATTACCCTTATGTACATATCCTTAAAAAGTTTTCTTACTCCTCACATTAAATATTTAATTAAGGGTAATCTAGTCATACTTGGAATTTTTGTATAGAATTTAGTATTTTCTTAATGGGCGTGCCAAAAGCAAATTGGCCACTTATTGTGGACCGGAGGGAGTAATTATTACTTTCTCCGTTTATAGGAAGAGGAGCCTCGGAGAACCGGTAAAGTTGTCTCCGTGTGACCTATAAGCTACGAGTTCGAGCTGCGAAAGTAGCCATTAGTGCTTGCATTGGAATAAGCTTCTACATCACACCCTAAGGGTGCGGCCCTTCTCCCGACCTTGTGCGATTGCGGAATGCTTGTGCATGGGCGGCCCTTTTTCAATTTTGTTTTATATGACACTAATACTATTTGGAAAGTCAAGCTGTTTTCACAAAAAAATAAGACAACTTTAATTTCTCATATATGCTGTTAAATTCTTTCAATTGAAAAAACAACAATTAAATTATCTACTCATTTCTTCAGCACTATTTCTCAGAGAACATTGTTGCATAATTACCATATATAAGAATTTCTCATGAATTTTGGCAGGGCTCTCCATGAAAATGATGCAGATGGCAAAAGCTCAAGAGGAAAATTCTTCTTAGTTGTATTAGCTTGCAGCTTCATTTGGTACATCGTCCCTGGCTTTCTCTTCCCAACATTATCAAACATTTCTTTACTCTGCTTATTCTATCCAAAATCAGTACTAGCCCAACAAATTGGTTCAGGAATGAAAGGCCTTGGAATTTTGTCATTCACTTTTGATTGGTCAGTTGTTGCATCATATCTAGGTAGCCCTCTCGTCTGTCCCTTATTTGCCATCATCAATGTCATAGTCGGATATGTTGCTGTTGTCTATATACTCATTCCAATATCCTATTGGGGATTCAACATCTACAACGCCAGGACTTTTCCTCTGTTGTCGTCGCATCTGTTTAACGCTCAGGGTCAGACATATGATATTACAGCCATTGTTAATGACAAGTTTGAGTTAGACGAGGTCGCATATGCAAAAGAAGGACGTATAAATATAAGCACTTTCTTTGCTCTTACTTATGGCCTCAATTTCGCTGCTGTTGTTGCTACTCTCGCGCAAGTTGCTCTATTCAATGGAAAGTAAGTACACTCAACTATTTTTAATAATGAAAAAGTTACTCAATTTTGTGTAAGTATCACGAAGGTAAAAAAACTACTTATGCTGACGGAGTTGATTGAACAGGGAAATATATGAGCGATTCCGAGCTATAAACTCAGGAAAACCTGATATCCACACAAGACTTATGAAGAAATATGCAGACATCCCTAGCTGGTGGTTTCACGGCATGCTTGTACTTTCATTGGCTTTGTCACTTGTACTATGCATCGTATGGGAAGATCAAGTTCAACTTCCATGGTGGGGACTTCTTTTTGCAGCTGCCATTGCCTTGATGTTCACTCTCCCTATAAGCATCATTACAGCCACGACAAACATGGTAATTAGATTGTGAGATTGTTTTGAATTGAACTCATTTTGCGCTATCAGGTCACTTAAAAGATAACATAAAAGTTAAATTGCATTGATAGTACAAAAAGTTTTTACTCGACAATGTACAATAAAGAAATACAATTATTTTTTTGGGTGCATTAATGATTCTTCTTGACTAAACAAACTTTTGCTTCTGATGACAGACGCCAGGACTAAATGTGATCACAGAGTATATTATCGGTCTAATAATTCCAGGGAAACCAATAGCCAATGTTTGCTTTAAAACATTTGGGTATATAAGTATGTCACAGGCAGTTTCATTTCTCTCGGATTTTAAGCTTGGCCATTATATGAAGATTCCTCCAAGATCAATGTTCATTGTTCAGGTATTAATTACTTATTTTCCTCCTCTTTTGCCTGTTTTTATTCAGTAAAACAAAATTGACTATATTCATGAAGTAATATACTTATCAACCATCTAAATTCAATCCCCAGCTAGTTGGGGTTGAGTATATGAATTCTCAGTATGAATTTTGCTTCATTTAGACCCGTCTCAGTCCAATATTCTGTTGCTGAAACTTTCTTTATTTGTTCCCAAAACAGCTACTTGGAACCCTTATTGCTGGTACAATAAATATGAGTGTCGCGTGGTGGCTGCTTACAAACATTGATCATATATGCCAAGATCAACTGCTCCCTACAAATAGTCCGTGGACATGTCCAGGGAATCGTGTCTTCTTTGATGCATCAGTAATATGGGGTTTAGTAGGACCTAAAAGAATGTTTGGTTCACTTGGAAATTACAGTGCACAGAACTGGTTCTTTCTTGGTGGTGCCATTGGACCACTTTTAGTGTGGTTATCACACAAGGCATTCCCAAGACAAAGTTGGATTAAATTGATTAATTTTCCAGTGCTTTTAGGGGCAACAGCTGCTATGCCTCCAGCAACACCTTTGAACTTCAACAGCTGGATTTTCTTTGGTATATTGTTCAATTTCTTCGTTTTTAGATACAGAAAGAAATGGTGGCAAAAGTATAATTATGTTCTTTCAGCTGCATTGGACGCTGGTTTGGCTTTTATGGGAGTGGTTATATATTTCTGCTTAGGTGATGTTAAGTTTTCTTGGTGGGGAACTGGGGGAGAATATTGTGATTTGGCTACTTGTCCTACTACCAAGGGCATAGTTGTTGAAGGATGTCCGTTGCGTTGATTTCACCACAACGGTCGTGTCCGTCTTGGACTTGTCATGCCTTTTGGATTAGCCAGGCTCATGTTAAATCAGCATAGCTGAGAATTTCACTATTATTATTGTTGTTGTCGGCTCTTAAAAGTATATATGTTTGTACATAATCATATTTTTAGAAAGATTACACCTAAGTTATGTAATTGTAGATTCTCAAGTAACCTTAACTCTTGTAAATATTATCTCGCAATAAGGCAGGGATCGACTTAATTCCCACACATGTAATTCTTAATTTCTTTTTTTAAATGTTCATTAAAGTTTTAGTTTGATGTATGGACTAGATTGTTCAATTACTATTGAGAAATATATATTTTTAACAGCTTTCAAAAATAACAGCCGATATATGTGTGTGTGGTGTGTGTTTATATACATGTATCATAGATATTTTATATGTATGAATGGAATGATCGGCCAATTTTATATTTTGCTCGAAAAAAATTCATTATTGGTTCTGTAGACAATAAATTGCGTCAAGAAAATAAAACCAAGGCCGAAAAATATTGCAACAATCATAGTATTTGATTTCAAATATTTGAGCGTTACAATCTCTATGAATCCTCTGATTCTACTTTTCTAGTATAAATTCAAGGGCCTTTGAGCTTGATCTTGAATTTGAATTTGATTTATCCGTCGCGAACACTTTGATTGTTGCCACGAATTGTATCACGAACAAGTAGCCTTGATCTTGAACGCCTTGTATTTGATTTGACTTCGTTCTTGATCTTGAATACTTGAATTGTTCTTCGTTCTTGAGCTTGAACTTGATT
>ML251323.1:258-33843 GCA_005239495.1 Nicotiana undulata | reverse complement strand
TCTTTTTCTGCACTTGACTGTGCAGGTACTGAGGCTAGTCCGTCTGGTCGTCCGCTTGTTGATAAATACTGATCGCGGCGTCGCTCCACACGGTGAGCTGTCTTCTTGGCGTTCTCCTGACAGCACCTCTGGAGCCTTCTAGTTTCATTTTGCTCAGTCTTTTGTTCCAGACTGCGGCTTGTATATTTTGTATATGTATTTCTACTGTTGTATCTATGTAGCCGCCCGTTGACACTGTGACACTAGTCCTGGCACACACTTGTTGTAGTTATCGGGGTTGTACATATATTGGGCCTAGTTGTGGTTCAGCTTGTTTCTACGGCCTTACCCTATATTGTTATTGTATTCCGCATTTTTATTGTGATTGTTGTTCGTTGGCTTGCCTAACCTCGCCGTTGGGCGCCATCACGACCTGGCCGGTTTTGGGTTGTGATAATTTTCATGGCCCGAGAACATCATTTCATGGCCTGCGAATCCCTTACTGCACAATTCATGGCCCAGGACATCATGGTCTAAGGACATCATCCTCAACCGTCCAAAGACAATTTTCATGGTCTGATGGGAATTTGCATCATGTTTAAATTTATACACAGATATATGCTTGTATTACATCCTTTATTTGCAAGTAACCCGACGGGCAACCATTACCCCAGCAGGAGCAGTCTCGCTCTAGTTCCTTCATACTACTTAAAACCTGACCGCTCACCGTAACCGTTTCACCTATTCAAAAACCTTGCGTCCGTTCTTGTGATAGCTTCATCGATATATTTTGCCGGTGAATTCAGAACTACACACGACCTTATTTCTGTAAAAGCAGGGATATGTAGTAGCTCAGAAATCAGAGTGCGGCCTATGTCTCTCAAATCACCCTACTCGGTCAAAATTGGTCGTCATGTCTTTACCCGACAACTCTTTCATCCTTCCCGGGCAAATAGGGTCAGCTGTTGATACCCAATTTTTCCCTATATTATTTTCAAAATGCATATCTATCTCCAAAATAGTACACGAGAATCAATTAATATTTTCCATAATTTCAGCATTTTTCTAAGGATTTGTTTTAATTTATCCCAGTATTTTATTATATAAATAATTACTAATTGCATCACAAATGGCTTTATAACAATTTTATGGCTTAATTTTACAATTTATATTTATACTAAGCTTTAATTATTTCACGAATAGCCCCATTTATATTTTTTGGGTTAATTTGCAATAACTTTGCAATAATAGCCCATGGTGCATAATTACCCTATTTCACCAGAAAATAGCTTTTTATATTTTTATAATATTAAGTAATTATTCTAAATCATTTTTATGCATGAAGATTATTTTTCATAATTTATTAATTATTTTCACATTTTATTTTATTAATTAATTGGGTATTTAACAAATAGCTCCTTTGAATTCATTTTAATTTGGGACCTAACCTGATTACACCAGCCCAATTACTTTAAATCCTAGCCCAATCCGCCCCAAGCCCAATTCGCATCCAACCCACCTACCATCAAGATCAAATCCTGGCTATTGATCTCAAGAGATCAACGGTCCAGGATATAGTTACCATTTTTAATTAAGCAGCCCCCCAAACCCTATCCTCACTCTCTCATTTTCCGTCGTCTTCATTTCCTAACCTCTCCTCTTCTCTCTCGAACACTCTCCCTAAAACCTAGTCGCCGTCACCGAAAAACTCCCCGTTCCATGGGGTTTGTCTGTAATTTCCAGCCCCTACCGGTCTCTCACCTCTTCTAGTTGTTTGATTATGTTGACTTATGAAGGAATCTCGAAGAGATTCAACTCGGATTTGTTCGAAATCTTTTCATGAACCTACCTATGGCCATCTCCGTTTGTGAGTATTATCTTTTTCGTGTTTATTGCTTGAATCTATGGTTTGAACTAAGTTTTCTTTCATCTCTGTCATGTTTAAAAAAAACCTAATCTTATGCTACTCGAATCTGTTCAGATCCTTGTAGATCTGAGATATTTTTTTAAGTTCTTTCGCCAGTTTTCTTTAAAACTTCCTGTGTTTCTTTACTATTGACCGTTTGTTTTCATCTTCTCTAAGGCTAGGGTTTCATCCCTTTAAAGTTTCTGGAAATACCAAGTTTTTAAGTGTTTAACCTTAATCCTCTTTACTTGCTCGACCAATTCTCATGTCTATGCCCTAAACCCTAGGTTTTCTGCTTATTTCATTGTTTACTTTGATATTTTTCCGTTATTTTCCATCTCTATCAATCAAAATAGATTGACTGATTTTATTAGGTTTCGAACTGTATTTTTCTGTTAAAATTAGTGCTTCTCTGTGATTTTACTTACTTTCCTTATTTATGACTTCTAACTGGTGCTACTTGCCTTACTTAGACAAATTAGTCTGATTTATGGTCAGTAATTGATTTGTTTACTTTATTTGAATCCCAATCTGAGTCGTTAAGGGAATCTCCCCAATTTAAGAGGTCCTTTCCGGATTCTTCTGTGTGAATTGATTGAGTTAATTCCTCAATTAACTGATTGATTACCTTATTTTATGAACTCTGATTTATTCTTTACCTTATTTGTTTTACCTTATTAAGTGCTATATAAACTCTCATTCTGATTTCTTTAACACACGAACACATTCAGAAAGAAACACACACACACAAACACACACAAACTCTTGCTCTCCTTCAAACCTTTCTGTTACTTGTGTTTGCTACACTGTATAGCCGACTAAAATCCAAGGATAGACTATTGGGTTCTGCATCCTTTTACCTTCATGTTTTCTATTTAACTGGTATGTCTTCCCTCCTATTGTCATTCATTATGCTATGAAGTTTAAACCTATGTGGTTTCCTATCTATTGCTCTACTTCTGTGTAGTTAAATCCATGTCTTTCCTGTGTATTGATTTCAATTAGCATGACTGCTTCTGTCTTTCCTGTTTGTTGATTTTAATTAGCATAACTACTTGTGTGTAGTTAAACTTCTGTCTTTCCTGTTTGTTGATCTTAATTAGCATAACTACTTCTGTGTAGTTAAATTCCTGTCTTTCCTATTTATTGATCTTAATTAGCATAACTACTTTTGTGTAGTTAAATTCCTGTCTTTCCTATTTATTGCTTTGAATAAACATGACTACTTCTGATTCTAGGTCATATTCAGTGTTATATAATCTATGTGCTTCTTGTTTATGGATCTTAATCAGCAAGTCCATCTCTGTTGCTATGTCCTATTCAGTATGTTGTAGAATCTGGCTATTATAAGATGTCAACCTGCTTTATGTTTCTGTTAACTAGCATGCCCTTAACTCTTATGAAATGATCTTGTCTAGTATGTCAGTATGGTTCATACACTTTAGCATGTTATTCTTTGATCCAGGATACTCATCTACTTGTTTCTCAACCAACATGCTTTCATTCCTGTCTTGTTTTTATGTGTTCCTGATTAATGACTTATATGTTCCCAATCCTTGTTACCTTTCTTTGTATAGTTGTCTGTTTATTATTCTGGTCCCAACATGATATATGTCCAACTAGTGATAATTAATGGACTAAGTCAATCCTAGGAAATGTGAAACTTTGTGATCCTGTTTCTGTCTACTGTTTGATTGTTGGAACCTTTGTTTGAACTTCAAAGTGTTGAAATGACTCTGTTTGTCCCTATTGTACTTCTAAAATCCAAACCATTTTCCTAAAACTATCCCCTATTTTCATATATTTTTTTCAACTCCTACTCTTAGACATCTATGGTCCTGCCCCTCCAATGTGAGCACTGCCTAGGAGTCCATGAGACTCCTCCGGACTCTGACACACTGGGGCTGGCTTTTCCAAACTTGTTCACAAAATTGTTTCTTTAAAAAGATTTCTGGTGTGAGAATTGCCCGGGGTCCCTGAGGCCCTTGGGAAATTTGACACACCAGAATACCATTCAGGGTACTATAAGATACTAGCATACTTCACACTTGGTCGAAGACCTGGTTTCCAGGTTTACCGTTGGGCCTATTCAGGCTCCCTATAGTATAGTAATCTGGTCTGTAATAAAAATTCTTGTAAAATAGATACTGGGGTTATTAGTAAAACTGGGAGGGATCATTTATATATAATTTTGTGGGGATCGGGTAGAAACCATGCCTATATGACTATTGTGTTTATATTTATTTGCTTTAGAAACCATGTTCATAGGGTTTATCTCATTATGTTGAATTTGCATCTTAGAAATCATGTTTCTAGGTCATTGATCAGTTCTGCATTAATAATCATGTTCTCAAACCTTCATGTGTGCACTAGAAATCATGTCTCTAGGAATTCCCTTGCTGAATTTGCTTGAAAACTGGATAACAACTTTATTCGCCTAGATATCATGCCTATAGGGAAAAACATATAAAAATCGATTTTATCATTTAGCTGTCATGATTATAAGGAATAAGTATAAAAGCAGGCTCAACACTTAGACATCATGCTTATAGCGATAAACATATAAATCAATTATGTGACGCTTGTGATCATTTTTCAGCACCTAGAAAAGCATGCCCGTAGGGTTTAAAAGATAAAAATCTGTCCTTTTAGGAATCAATCACTGGTTTATATAACTACGTTCTGGTTAACGTTTAGATGACATGTCCATAGGATACTACTGATCCACACCTAGGCAAACCTGTAGGACGACTAAAATTCTGAAGTTGTAAAACTGTGTTTTGTTTGACTGCCTATAAACTGCCCAGATTTAGGAAGTGGTAAAATCAGTAGGAAAATTGATTAGGTATTTACTACCTCACTTTAATGAAAATGTTGCATATTCTTCTATGTGCTCATCTTGATATCCTATTATAGGACTTTAAATCGTTTAAACCTGTTTGTTCGAGGCGTGCAATTGTTTGTTTATTTGTGGAGGTAAATGTGATCCCTTAACTGCTCCTTTTATGTGACATTCCTACCTGTTTTGTTTGATGCCTAGTTTTCTCCTTTTAAGCACTATAGGTGAGTCTAGAACTGCCTTAAATAAAGGTCCTAAGCACCTCCAGGGCCATAGGCAAGGGGCGGGTAATGCACGCATAGGGTACGTATTCAATGCTATTAGAACGCTTAGATAATAATTAAGGGAAGCGTAATTGGGAGTAAAGGAAATGATGACATGTGCGCTAATGCTACGCGTAACACCTCTACTTGAATTACCGAGTATTGCACATAAGTGATCCTATAGGCTAATAAACCTAGGACCCCCTTTATTCCCGTTCTTCCAAAATGATCCCTATTTGCTTAAATTGCTTTATGACTAATTCACTTAAATTGAGCTTGGCCGGGACCCACCGTTGTGGACCTCGATGGGTTCCTAACACCTTCCCCTCAAGGTAATTTCGAGCCCTTACCCAATCTCTGGTAATATAAACCGGTTTATGAGTTATATTCTTTAGATGCCCTAACGCACCTTAAATCCGTTAGGTGGCGACTCTTCAAATTCCATACCCTTCCCAAAAGGAAATGAGTTGTCCCAAAAATGTTGAGACCCGGACTCCGCGAGGAAAAAGGGGGAGCGACAGTAGAGTCATGGAAACGCTTGTTTCTTATCTATCGAGCCGTGAAAAAGATTCAACAAAAGACAGAAACAAATCCACTATCCGTTTTACGTCAAGCAATACGCGGAGTAACTCCCGATATAACTTGTTCAATTCTTTCGAATTCATTGAATCCTTTCTGCGTTGGAGAATTCCCCTTTCTTCCACTCCGCTCCGCTCCGCTATGCTTCGCTCCGAAGAGTAACTAGGACCAATTTAGTCACGTTTTCATGTTCCAATTGAACACTGTCCATTTTTTTCTGATCATTTGAGAAAAAGATTCATTTTCTTCCTAAAAAATAGGACCTCATTGGTAAGTTCTACAAGATCTCGTGCATTGGAACCCTTTGGTTCATCCTATTGGTGTGACCCATCCGAAATAAGTATCTCCAAATAAATGTGAGAATTCCAATGAATCCCTAATTGTCGTTTTTTGTTAGCCTATCGATAATTCCCTAAATTAGACCTGCTTAATCTAGAACATAACGTGCAATCCTTGAATATCCGAAATTGTCTAAGTGGAAATAGCTTTCTTATCATTCAATGAGCATCTTGTATATCAGATAGTGATACGATCATCTAAGCCTTGTTTGGCCACCCCCAGAGCAACTGTTCAGAGCCATTATGGGGAATCTTATGAAAATTGAACATTTTCGTAGCAAAGATGTAAAACAGATATTGGGAATTTTAGAAAAATCTTTCGTAATTGATTTAGAAAAAACTAAGTATTAAATCTATTGGACTTACTTAATGAAAATAGATTGAAAATCAGACAAAGTTGGTTATTGGGTGGTGAAAATATTAATAGGTGTCCCTGACGCTATTCTTGTAATAAGATCACCCTTGGTCGAATTATTGCTTTCGAATTGAGCGAGGAGCTGTATGAGGTGAAAATATCATGTACGGTTCTGTAGAGTGGCAGTACGGGCGACTTATCTGTCAACTTTTCCACTATCACCCCAAAAAAACCAAACTCTGCCTTACGTAAAGTTGCCAGAGTACGATTAACCTCTGGATTTGAAATCACTGCTTATATACCCGGTACTGGCCATAATTTACAAGAACGTTATGTAGTATTAGTAAGAGGGGGAAGGGTTAAGGATTTACCCGGTGTGAGATATCACATTGTTCGAGGAACCCGAAAACTAGCAGTGCGCCCTGTCAGTCCTCCAGGGCCCAAATAACTTAATTTTCTCCCATGAACTATGTGTGCCAATGGATTAGTTCGACCCAAAACATGAGATAATGGGTGAAAAGCACTTTCCATTCGTTGGTTATTAGCGTCCCAAAAACGTCTGGGTCGAAATATGGCTTTCAAATTAAGTTCCGAATTAGTGGATGCTGCCAAAGGGAGTGGCGATGCCATACGAAAAAAAAGGAAGAGACTCATAGAATGGCAGAGGCAAATAGAGCTTTTGCACATTTTGGTTAATACATTAATAAGATCTATACATCTCGATCAAAAAAGAATCAAGAGAATAGTGAGATAGAATCCATATTAAGTAATCATACTTGGGAATTGGTTGATCTTCCTCCCGAAAATAAACTATTGGGTTCTAAATGGATTTTCAAAAGGAAAATGAAAGCTGATGGTACTTATGACAAATATAAGGCAAGATTAGTTGTTAAAGGTTTTAGACAACGAGAAGGTTTTGATTACTTTGACACATACTCGCCGGTAACAAGGATTACATCTATCCGGGTGTTAATAGCATTAGCCGCCGTGTATGGCCTTCAAATCCATCAGATGGATGTAAAGAAAGTCTTCTTAAATGGAGATTTAGAGGAAGAAATATATATGGAACAACCTGAAGGGTTTTTAGTTCTCGGAAAAGAAAAGAAAGTGTGTCGACTTGTTAAGTCACTTTACAGACTAAAACAAGCACAAAAACAATGGCATGCGAAATTTGACCAAACAATGTTGTCAAATGGTTTCAAGATCAATGAGTGTGACAAATGTGTTTACATTAAGAATACTCCAAATCAAATAGTCATTGTTTGTTTATATGTGGATTATATGTTGATAATGAGTAACGACATTGCTAACATAAATGCTACTATGCGCATGATTACTAGTAAGTTTGATATGAAAGACTTAGGAGTCGCCGATTTAATATTGGTAATTAAGATCCTTCAAACTCCTCAAGGTCTAGCTTTGTATCAATCTCATTATATTAAAATAGTACTTGAAAAGTTCAAATATTTGGACTTTAAAGAAGCAAAAACGCCAATTGATTTAAACCATACACTTGTAAAGAATAAAGGTCAAAGCAAGTCTCAATTGGAATATGCTAGAGTGTTGGAAATTTTGATGTACATTATGAATTATAAACGACTTGATATAGCTTGTGCGATAAGTAAGCTTAGTCGATACACAAGTAATCCCAACAAAACTCATTGGATAGCAATGTAACGAGTTTTGGGATATTTGAAATATAAGGATATTTGAAATATACCCAAGACTATGCGTTGCATTACAACAATTATCCCGCAGTTGTTGAGGGATATTGTGATGCAAATTGGATCACCAGATCAACGGAATCAAAATCCACAAGTGGATGCGCTTTTACCATGGGTGGAGGAGCAGTGTCTTGGAAGTCGTCCAAACATACATGCATCGCCCGCTCTACAATGGAGTCTGAGTTTATAGCTTTAACAAGGTCGGTGATGAAGCTGAATGGATCCGAAATTTCTTAGAAGACATTCTATTTTGGCACAAACCTGTGGCCCCTGTATGCATACATTGCGACAGTCAAGCAACAATAGGAAGAGCTGGGAGCGTTATGTATAACGAGAAATATCGTCACATTCGATGAAGGCATAATATCATAGACAACTACTCTCTAGTGGAATTATCACAATTGACTATGTAAAGTCAAAAGATAATGTATCGGATCCGCTTACAAAAGGCCTACCTAGAGAGGCAGTTCGGAAGTCATCAAAGGGAATGGGACTATGGCCGAGGAAAAGTCACTAAGGCGGTAACTCTACCTAGAAGACTGGAGATCCCAAGATCTAGGTTCAAGGAGATTAATCAAATTCATAAATGACAATTCAACATTATCAAATAAAATTTCTTTTTGGTCAATTCTCGTGATGCGACAATGTTCAGTACCAAGGATAAAGCGTTAAGGCTTTTTAATGGTTTCTAAATTTGATACGGGGTATATCAAATAGTGTATCTACGGGATAACACGCTTAGGAATCACCTATGTAAGTATGAAGTGTAAGCCGCTTCAAGGCAAATTTTGTAAGGCCAGTTCTCTATGCACTTATGAACTAGGCGGTGTTCATGGCTGAAACGAACACAACAATGAGAACCAAAGATGATTAAGGGTTTATTATGTGACTTATGGTTGTCTAGGTATACACAAAAGTCCGATGGTTCAAAGATATCAAATCTAACAATTGACCAAGTATATACGACATAAGATCACTACGGAAAGTTCAAAGGTAAACCTACTTATCCAGATGCGATTAATCCTTAATTGTGAATCACACAATATCTTCATGCGTGTTTTTCCACATATGTCAATTCCCCATTCACGTGGGGGATTGTTGTATTTTTATTAAGGGGTGTGAATGGTAAATGGAAGAGGCACCTCTTGGGTGTGAATGAGAAATGTAAGAGGCACCTCTTGGATTGCACCTCTTCATCTCACCCTTTCATTGGGGTGTGAATGAGAAATGGAAGAGGCACCTCTTGGATTGCACCTCTTCATCTCACCCTTTCATTGTCTATAAATAGAGAGGCTTAGCCTCATTTTCCACCACTGAAAAATCTGAAATCTCTCCCCTCAAATTTTTACATACTGCATTGGTTTTTCAAAAGCAAAACGCAAGCATTTTGTGTGATTTGCTCCGCCATTTGAGTTCGCCGAAATTCTGTGATTTGAAGTGTCGTTATCAAAAGATAGTTATTCCATTCTATCCTGGGAGGAATTAATTCTCAACCTTGAGCATTGTGAAGGGATTAAATTCCTTAAGGAAACACAAGAAACTTGTGGGCTCGGAATTTTTTTCTGCTTTGTTTTTTTCCTTAAAGTAGCGTTTATTGATTTACTGGTTTTGTCACGCCCCGAACCTGGGTCTGTACGTAACACGGTACTCGGTGTCTGACTACATGTGACCGAGCGAACCAACTGGTTGGCTGAATTAACATGTGATATCATAACATACTGAATGCGGAAGATAAACTAACACATGTTGATATACTGAAAGTCTGGATGATATAAATCAAAGTGCGGAAATACTAATACAATTCTGAAACATATTTATAGCCAACATAGCTTAATATGAAAAGCATGCGACTCTGTCTAACTGTTACTATAGTCTATGAAGCCTCTAATGAAGTACTGAAAACACTGACTATCTAAAAATACTGAAGACTTAAGGTAATGATAATGCCCCGAAAGAACAGGGGATCACCAAATAGCTGGTACGAGAATCCTAGCGCTCTAAGCCATCAACCTGTAAATCATTACCTACATCGTGAGATGCAGGCCCCGGGCAAAAGGGACGTTAGTGCATTTGAATTGCACTGGTATGTAAAGCAACTGAAAGAAAGAATTATAAATACTGAAACTAAGCTCACAACCGAGAATTTATAATTGATAACTGAAATGATAACTATTGAAACAGAAACTGAAATGATAACTGATAACTGAATTGAAATGAAGTAAGGATATGAATACTCCCTCTTCTGAATGATGAACAACCTGTTTATTTGAATAAGCTACGGCCTCGAGCCCAATATATATGTGCACAAGCTACGGCCTCAAGCCCAAGTATACATATACATAACTACGGCCTCAGGCCCAAAAATGCATAAAGCATAAACTACGGCCTCAGGCCCAAACATGCGTAAAACATATAAACTACAGCCTCAAGCCCAAATACAGGTGTTCAACATTCAGGAACTGAGAATCATACTGAAATACTGAACCATACTGAGTTACATGACACTTGAATGTTGAGTAGAGCTAGACTGAAACATGTATTTATGAACTGATTATGAAAATTGAAACTTCAACTGTTTATGATATGCGAGTAATCTAGATTGAGACTCATGAGCATCAAACCCAAGTCTATATTGATTATGCACTGATTTCACAACTTTCAGAATGAAAGTCATCAACGAGTTACAAAGCTAGAGAATAGAAGTTCTGCAACTATTCAAGGAAATAGGCTTAACTATATTTTTGAGGCAATTAGTAACGTGGTAAAAGAAATATAGTGTAGGGAGAATCATTAACATTCCCAAATATAGAGAGTTAGCCTCACATACCTTAACTTCATGCTCTTAAGCATAATACAACATTCGCTACCCCTTTCAACTTTAATATTTATTAATACAAGTCAAAGGGTTCCAAATTTGCAACAATAGACATATTTTGGTCACTTAGGCATTTTATCAAACACTTGGTGGCATAAAGCTTCATAGCCCTTATTAATGGTGTTTCTACAACCAATAATCCATTCTCTTGCTCCTAGATAAATTCTAAATTCTCAAATGATTATAATCAACATCATTCTTCATCGCCCATAAGGTAAACAACACCCTTAACCAATAATCAACAACCCAAACCTATAATTGTTCATGCTTTTCTATCAAAACCATCAACACATATCTCATGAACTAGAGTCTATAATCATTAATCCAATGTTAGAATCAATTAGAGGGTGATGATATTACCTTTTTGAAGTTCAATCCCCTTGAATTCGAGTTGTATGGTTTCTTCTCTCAACAATGATTTCCCAATCGAATATCTAATGATATGGAGGATTTACCCAAGTTAATAAGATGTTGGGAAATAAAAATTAACTTAAAATAACCATTAGAACTTACCTTGGCCCTTGGGTGCTAGAGGGACCATTAAGGAGTTAGGGTTTTGAGAGCTTCCCTTTCTAGAGCAAGTTTTTATGTTTTGGGGATGTGGGGGACGAAATAGGGCTTTAAAAGCGACTTCCCAAGTCCGGCCCCGTGCACATATAGGCCTGACCGCGGTAAATGGCAGGAACACTGCCGCATAACCGCGGTCGCGGTCTGGGGCGCGGTGGTTGCACACCGTTCTGTAAAATGCACATAACCTTTTGCACAGAGATCCGTTCGGGCTCCATAATATATCGTTGGAAAGATATTTCAAAGGAATGCAACTTTTGTCTTTTGAGTTTTCCAAAATTCCTTACTTATTTGCATTAAACCTTGATGGAAGACGGACCTTCTATAAACTTAGTCGATTTTGTCGAATCTTATGCACCTTACTTTCCATCTTGATTTTGAAACAACTATTTTCAGCCATACTCATCCCGATAGGACTCCATATGTCTAAAATATCTAATTAATACCCATTTAACACATCCACACCTAGTCTGAATGTACGGGGTGTTACATTATCTCCCCCTTGGGATCATTCACCCTCGAATGATTATCCTGATTTTAACTTCTGCTAACTCCAGCCTTAAACGGGTCTGGTGGAAACATGAACTTGCATTAATACTTGCATACTAAACTGAATGAATACATGATTACTAAACCTTGATATACTGGACTGAATGACTACTGCATTGACTGAATATTGGTCTGTCATGGATACATGAATACTGAACTAACATGGATATATGAATGTTAAATTGGCACGAATATTTGAGTATTGAACTAACATCAATATCAGAGTACTAAGCTGGCATGAATATCTAAGTATTGGATTAACATAAGTAGCTGAGTATTGTACTGACATGAGTATCTGAGTATTGAACTAACATGAGTATCAGAGTATTGAGATGACATGAGTAACTAAGTACTAGAAACTTGAGTGTTATAACATGACACGTGAAATACTGGTTGTACCACCACTAATTCTGATGGCAACTCCAACTCATAAGCTAATTGACTAATCGTTCGCAAGATTCTATATGGCCCAATATAGCAGGGACTATGCTTCCCCTTCTTTTCAAATCTCATAACGCCTTTCATAGGCGAAACTTTTAGAAACACCCAATCATCAACTTGAAACTCTAGGTCTCTATGTCGCACATCTGAATAGGACTTTTGGTAGATCTGTGCCATCTTCAAACGCTCTTGAATCAACTTAACTTTATCCATTGTCTGATAGGCCAAATTTGGTCCCAACAACTCCTCTTCACCAACTTTGAACCGACTAATTGGCGATCTACACCTTCACCTATAAAAAGTCTCGCACGGTACCATCTGGGTACTAGAATGGTAGGTGTTATTATTATCAAGGTAAATAAGAGGTATGTGATCATCCCAATTACCTTTAAAATCAAGGATATCCTTAAGTGTTTGAATAATGAGCTCTGCTTGCCCATCTTCTGAGAAAACTTGTGCCTAATCATATCTGAAAGGACTTCTAAAAGTTCATTGTAAACTGAGCACCATGATATAAAATGATGGACAACGGGGTCCCATGCACTCTGACGATTTCTTAGATATATAACTTGGCATAATCCTCTACTGAATTTGTAGTCTTCATTGGCAAGAGGTGTGCTGACTTAGTAAGTCGATCTACAATCACCCAATCTGATCATGCTTTTAAAATGAGTGAGATAATCCTGTTATAAAGTCCATACTTATAATCTCCCCTCAAGAGTATGTGTATTCTGTGGCAAAACACTAAGCTTTCTGTTGCTCGACTTTCACTTGCTGACAATTCGGACAATTGGCCACAAAGTCTGCGACGTTCTTTTTCATGTAATTCTACCAATAAATCTCCTTAAGATCATGATACATCTTTGGGAAACCTAGGTGGATAGAATACCTGGAATTATGGGCTTCTAACATCTTCCTACCTCGCTAAGTCCATCTATGGTTGGAACACACAATTTATCCTGGTACCTCAAAGTACCATCATCTCCCCCTTGTTCAAAAGCCATCATCTTATGCATGTAAATATCCCCTCTTTAAGCTACAACAAGTTAGGATCATCAAACCGTTTCTCCTTCACTTTGGCTACTAAGGAGGAACATGTCTTATTCTAGACAACAACTCTACTATCTTTGGTGTACGAAAGTCGAACTCTTACCTTGGCTAAGTAGTGAACTTCTTTCAACATGGTTCTCTTGTCAACCTCTTTCATGAGCTATACTTCCCGCACTTGATTATCTTTCTAAGAACTTCATGAAAACACTTATAGTATTATTGTGAACTAGTCTTTGACATGTACTCTAAATTTTAGAGTCTCGTGCAATGGCACTACCCTCATAACATATAAATAGGCATGATTTTATAGCTTTTCTGCGATCATGTCATCAATAACTAAGTTCGTTGATAATTCTACTCATTTTATGTTCCTTACACATGCTAGACATATTCCTTGTGGCGATTATACAATTTTTCCTCATTAAAGAACCGATTTTCTTTTTCATATCCCATGCTAACTATTCGGGTTTCAAATCTCTAACTGGACTTACTATAAATTTTCACATCACCCCTTAGACCAAAGGTCTTATACTTGCGGATCCTTCTCTTTTTGTTGGGATCCAAATAACTTACCTTATTTTCTGTAATTCTTTGCACTCTACGTCAGTGACGACTCATCTTCCAACTTACTTCTGAGAAATCTCTTTTTTTTTGGACCATGTACATGGATCACACTTAGAGAAAGTTCATCTGTCTTAAACAAAATTAGAATATCCAACCCCAAATTTTCTATATAAGACAAAATCATATCATACTATAAACACCCACGGTAATCACTTAGTCACATAACCTAAGGGGGAACTGTCATATCTTTTATCTTACGTCAATCGCTGCTTCTTATAGTAGCTTACTAACGTGGTACTTCTAGTTTTGATTTGAATAAGTATGAACAACTTAAAATCGTTCCCTGAAATTCACTATTGGTTGCTATATGTTCTCATTTTTGTACACCATATCTTCTTAGTCGTATACATGAATCGTACAAAAGACACGTCTTTGGTATATCAAATGTTTTTGACTCCTAGGTGTTTTGCCTTTAGGCTCTTTTCTGTCCAAAACTATAATGACCAATTCTATGTCAGTGGTCTAATTCTTAACTTGTTGCACCGTAGGGTCTGACATATGAACTATCATCATCCAATCTGCAACCCCATTCCCATGAATAAAAATGAAATTATTCTGTGAGGTAAAATACATACGGATACACTACCACACACAAACATGTCCTTCAGAGTATATCATTATCTGATAGATCACTTCCTGCGCCATCCGGCGAGTTATGGTCTTAATCTAGACCTAAAATATGCAAAGATTTTGCTATAATCGTTGTTACTTACATTTTCTTTGAGAACCCATATACATCACTGTATACTCACAAGTCACCAGAAATTTTGATACACTGAAAATTGGATATTTGGTAAACATATAACTGAATACTGGCATACTGAATAACCATGAACTTGCTAACTGAAAGACTATATAACTGGTAACTGAGTTAAACTGATAACCATAAAACGGAATAACTACTTTCGTACTTCTAGTAAGGTTATGCTCTAATATGTACTACTATCCATTGCATCCCACTTTTAACATCATCTCATGTTTCATTTATAACCAACCTATACTCTATATTTATACCCATATGGGAAATAATCATCTCCAGAAGCTTGGGTTTTTCTTGCCCGTCGCTTGGGCATTAGATACGTATGGAATTCGATAAGAACAGAAGGTTAATTGTTGCTCTAAGCTTCATGGCACGATCTAGAGTAGAAAGAAGTGAGACAATTCTGGATGTCTTGGTAGTTAACCATTTATATGAGTGGTCGGCACACACATATAAAGGAAACTCCACTGGACATGGCTTCATAGACTCCCTAGGACTCTTGAGCCTAGTGCTCTGATACCAAGCTTTGTCACGCCCCGAACTTGGTCCTGGACATAACACGTCACTCGGTGCCTGACTACATGTGACCGAGCGAACCAATTGGCCGGCTGAATCAACATGTGATATCATAACATACTGAATGTGGAAGATAAGCTAACACATGATGATATACTGAAAATCTGGATGATATAAATCAAAGTGCGGAAATACTAATACAATTCTGAAACATATTTATAGCCAACATAGCTTAATATGAAAAGCCTGCGACTTTGTCTAACTGTTACTATAGTCTATGAAGCCTCTAATGAAGTACTGAAAACACCAACTGTCTGAAAATACTTAAGAGTGTAACGTAATAATAATGCCTCGAAAGAACTGGGGATCAATAAATAGCTGGTACGAGAATCCTAGCGCTCTAATCATCAACCTATAAATCATTACCTGCATCGTGAGATGCAGGCCCTGGGCAAAAGGGACGTTAGTACATTTGAATTGCACTGGTATGTAAAGCAACTTAAAGAAAGAATTATAAATATTGAAACTGAAACTAAGCTGATAACTGAGAATTAATAATTGACAACTGAAATGATAACTATTGGAGCTGAAATTGAAATGATAACTGATAACTAAACTGAAAGGAAGTAAGGATATGAATACTCCCTCTTCTGAATGATGAACAACCCGTTTATCTGAATAAGCTATGGCCTCGAGCCCAATATATATGTGCACAAGATACGACCTCAGGCCCAAGTATACATATACATAACTACGGCTTCAAGCCCAAAAATGCATAAAGCATAAACTACGGCCTCAGGCCCAAACATGCATAAAGCATATAAACTACGGCCTCAGGCCCAAATACAGGTGTTCAACATTCAAGAACTGAGAATCATACTGAAATACATGATACTGAAATACTAAACAATATTGAGTTACATGATACTTGAATGCTGAATAGAGCTAGACTAAGACATGTATTCATGAACTGATTATGAAAATTGAAACTTCAACTCTTTATGATATACTGAGTAATCTAGATTGAGACTCATGAGCATCAAACCCAAGTCTATATTGATTATGCACTGATTTCACAACGTTCAGAATGAAAGTCATGAACGAGTTATGAAGCTAGAGAATAGAAGTTCTTCAACTATTCAAGGAAATAGGCTTAACTATATTTCTGAGGCAATTAGTAATGTGGTAAAAGAAACATAGTGTAGGGAGAATCATTAATATTCCAAACATAGAGAGTTATCCTCACATACCTTAAATTCCTGCTTTTAAGCATAATACAACATTCGCCACCCCTTTCAACTTTAATCTATATCAATACAAGTCAAATGGTTCCAAATTAGCAACAATAGTCATGTTTTGGTCACTTAGGCATTTTATCAAAAATTTGGTGGCATAAAGCTTCATAGCCCTTATTAATGGTGTTTCTACACCCAATAACCCATTCTCTTGCTCCTAGATAAATGCTAAATTCTGAAATGGTTATAATCAACATCATTCTTCATCGCCCATAAGGTAAACAACACCCTTTAACCAATAATCAACAATCAATAACCCAAACCTATAACTGTTCATGCTTTTCTATCAAACCCATCAACACATATCTCATGAACTAGAGTCTATAATAATTAATCCAATGTTAGAATCAATTAGAGGGTGAAGACATTACCTTTTTGAAGTTCAATCCCCTTGAATTTGAGTTCTAGGGTTTCTTCTCTCAACAATGATGTCCCAATCGAATATCTAATGATATGGAGGGTTTACCCATGTTAATAAGATGTTGGGAAATTAAAATTAACTTAGAATCACCATTAGAACTTACCTTGGGTGGTGGAGGGACACTTAAGGAGTTAGGTTTTTGAGAGCTTCCCTTTCTAGAGCAAGTTTTTATATTTTTGGGTTGTGGGGGATGAAATAGGGCTTTAAAAATGACTTCCCAAGTCCGCCCTCGCGCACCTGTAGTCCTGACCGCGGTAAATAGCAAGAACACTGCCGCATAACCGCGGCCGCGGTCCGGGGTGCGGTGGTTGAGCATGTTTCTGTAAAACGCACATAACATTTTGCACAGAGATCCGTTCGGTCTCCATAATATATCTTCGGGAAAGCTATTTCAAGGGCCTACAACTTTTGTCTTTTGAGTTTTCCCAAATTCATTACACATTTTCACTAAACCTTGATGGAAGACAGATCTTTTGTAAACTTAGTCGATTTTGTCGAATCTTATGCACCTCACTTTCCATCTTGATTTTGAAATAACTATTTTCACCCATACTCATATCGATAGGACATCATATATCTGAAATATATAATTAATGCCCATTTAACACATCCACACCTAGTCCGAATGTACACGGTGTTACAGGTTTTGAATATAGAGTGATAACATTATCGTTGGTCAAAGGAATTGTTGGCGGTTGTGTGGGGAAGATCGTATCTGTTGGTGACTGATATACGCCCACCTATACCACTATTAAGTAGCAAGGCAAGGTCGAAGAAGCTTTTACCCGATAGGGTGGGGATCGATATCCACAGGGAGTTATGCAATGGGAGTTGAGTTCCTATCCGATTTAGTAGTGTTTCTTGTTCTTAATTGCTCTTCTAAACATGCTTAGTTTTGTATCTATACTAAGTTTAGTTCTAGAGATTACTATTGTTAAACTAACTACAATAGTTTTATGGGATTTTTATCAATTGTTTAAAGGCACTAGGGTTGCAACTTACTCCTAGGTGAGTATCTAACGGGATCTAAAATCTAGGATAGATTTGTGAATCGTGGGCTTATGACATAACCTCATACTAAATTACACACCCAATACCTCTCGGTAGCTTGGGTGACTTTGCCCGAATTGGCTTTCTCAAGCCCAATTGGGTGTTTCAACAAAGCAAATGAAATGGCTCAAGTCGGGTATCACTATCTCTAGTCTCTACCCTTTAATTGGGGTTATAAATCTCTTTAGTTCACCCCAATTCCTTATTAGCTTATTTACCTAGACTTGGGTCATCTTTCTAAAGAGTAACCCTAGTCAACAAGGCATGAATCAGTGTTTGCAACCACTAATTCAGTGAATTAAGCATGAAATAGACTAAAACTCAAACACTCAATCAAAAATTCATCCTAAAATAGAAGACCCATTAGTTACCCACACTAGGGTTGGGTCACAACCCTAACTTATGGGTCTAGCTACTCATTTTCATAGAAGAAATTAAGATAAAAGATGAAATTAAAGCCATAAAAGTTGATTACAAAGATAAAATCAAGGAATAATGGTAGAATCTAAGCTAAAATTATTCAAAACAGTAAAAAGGCACTATTCACGAACTCCCTACAACATCTGATAACCTAAAAATGAGAAAAAGTAGTATTTATACAAGGCTGAAAATGCTGGACAAAATTGCCCCTACGGAGATTTCGCTCCCAGCGGAATTCTGGACGCCCCAGCGGAATGACTTCCGCTGCCGCAGAATAATAAGTGCTGGCGCATTCTGGGATTTGATTGCCTCTCTGAATCTTCATTCCGCTCCCAGCGGAAAACTAAAACGCTACAGCGGAACCTGAAAGCGCGGCAGCGAAATTTAACCGCTGACCGCACTATTGTGAAAACCCTATGTTGGCAACTCTCTGATCTTTGAAGTCCGCTCCTAGCAGATTGTTGAACGCTACAACAGCGAGGACAGCGCTGCAGCGGAATAATGGCGTGGACAACGGCTAACGAGGGTCCCAAAACCCAACTCTCTGAAGTTTGAACCGGGACAACGAACAGGATTCCGCTGCAGCGAACAGAATTCCGATGCAGCGAAGTGGCTTCCGCTACAGCGGAATAATAGCGCTGACACCGTTTTTACTGGGTTCCTGGGTTGTGCACGTTTTGCTCCTATTTGAGTTATCTTTAGTCATTCTCTTCAATTTAACTCAAATCCTGCAATTAAAACACTTTACATTAGATTTCGAGAGTATTTTAATGCAATTTTTCCTCAAAACCTAAGAAAACGAGAATAAATAATAAATGCAAATCCCTATTTAGAAGTGACATAGGGAAGGGGTTAGTTTTGGATTATATTATTATTGCAGTTTCCTTTGAGTTTCAAAATTATATATGTCAATATTTTATTGGTCATTTGACAGGTAAGTAAGAATGTATCACACACATGTGGTATACTATGTGAGAGGGGTGTGTATCAGGTCACTAGCGAAGTTAAAATGTCTATTCCATTGTTGTGGACAATTTAAAAAGACCGTTTTGCCAATTATTATATAGTAATATTTAAGTATGTATGCGTTAAATTAAAATTAAAAATGCTAATACCACAAATAACATCTAAAAATTATTTTAATTAATTTTGTTAAACATCAACTACATAGCTAGTCAACTTACAAACCAACAAAATATGTCAGATGAATTGAATTCCAATACTATATTATAACAAAAAGTTCAAGAGCCCGTTTGGAGATACGAATTTTTTCACTTTTTCTTCGAATAATGTCCTTTTTTTAGAAATCAGTGTTTGGCTATAAATTTTTAATTTTCATTTGAAAATGAATTTTGGAATTTTTCAAAAATTTTAAAAACTCCAAAAAAGCAGTTTTTCACAATTTTCACTCAGAACTTCAAAAACAACCCAAAATTATATTCATGTCCAAACACAACTCTAATTTTCAAAAACCATTTTCGATCGAAAAAAAATTTCACTTTTTTTTTTTTTTTGGAATTTTACAATTCTTATGTCCAAACTCTCACTAAATAAAAGATCAAATTAGGTAATAATACTTAGTACAAAGTCCAATTTTTGTTTGTTAAATTTTCAAAGCTTCACACTAAACAATTAAAGAAGTTATAAGCTACTAATTAGAAAACTTTCAATTTTTGCGTGCATTACATGTTTTCATTAAGGTAACAGCAAACATGGGATATTCTCCTTATATAGTTATGCGTAGCGACGTGTTTCTATTTTTGAAGTGTTTTAGAATGACCTCAAAGATTTTTAATTTACTAAAATGGAAGTGAGAACCTAAATAATAATAATAATAAAGAAACATAGTAGGAACAAAAAGGGGGCTTATGAAGTTGTTATAATACATATCACGTTATCTATTATAAAGTTACTGTAAAGGGTATGTATTACCAAAAATGCTTGAAAGTAACTTGATTTTTGGACAATATATTCTAGTAGATAAAGTAATAAAAGATAAATACAAGAGTGAATTTGGAAGAAGAAGCCCTTTTGGTTGGGATGCCTAGTTGTAAGGTAACCTGAGGATAGACAAAAAAACTCTCTATTGTCCCTTGTTAGTAATATAATATATTAATTTTATGCTAAGATTTTTGTATAAGTTTTATATTGTACATGAGATTTTAATATCAGGATTGGCAACTTCATGGATAAACACTTAAAAGACCAGAATATGATTGGTTAGCTCGTTCTCCTTTTTAATTTACTTCTAAAACAAGAACAAAATAAACAAAACTATATATCAACTTAAAGCCAAAGGCTCATTTTTTTATAGTGTCTTGTATATTGCATTTTCAAATAAATTGAACCAAATATTTGCCAAAACAATTTATGCATTTAATAATCTAGGAACTATTAATTTACGTATTATAATTTTGGTATGATATTATCAACAACCAAATGACGGACATATGTCCGACTAACAAGATAAACATATATCATTTCGGGTTTAAATTGCTAAAGAATTTTGAGTGCGCCAGTGTTATCATAATAGGGCATCTCAAAGCCTCGAATTTCGTTAGCCTAGCTAGTCTGAATTAGAAATCTACGAGCAAATTTGTTTAAAAAAAAGGTAGGAACATGAATATAAATCGGATACACAGATAAGGTACAGAGGCGGTAATATGTTAAGCTCTATTTAGTAAGTAATATAAATCATTCAGTACTCAAAAGATAAAAAAGGTACAGAGGAGAGTTCAAAATTTCAAGAGGATGGGTGCACTGTCGAAGAAGTAGATCTAGAGTTTATATTTGACAGGTCTAACTTTAGTTTTTTAATCATGAACCCACTATAATTATGAAATTATAGGTTCAAAATTATATTCTTTTTGAAATTTTAGTTATTTTTACATTTATATCTATACTCCGTGTGCAAAACAAAATCGTTCAGAGTGGGATTTGAACCGGCAATTTCACTTGCAGAAGTGCACACAATAATATTTGAACCATACAAATCTTTGAGCATAAGTTCACGCGCATATATTTAAGTAATTTTAAAAAAATATAATATTAATATAAATAATTTAGGGATAGAAGTATAAGTTCACGTGTATCCATGTCCTTAAACCTCGATACGCCTCCGGTAAGGTACAGGTGCATTATTCTCACCTTTTGCTACCTTTAAGTGAATCAAGGCAAAGGAAAGTATCGACAATCGTTCGACCCGTTGTTGTGATCGTTTCTCACGATTTCCAAAAGCACTAGCCGCAGTAGAGATATTTAAACACATTCTTGCAAGGCTTCTATAAAAAGTGTCATTTGTACATCATTACCCTTTATAGTTATAGTATTCACTAGGTGACTGACCTATATTGTGTTTTGGTTACCAATACATACTGATCACAAGCAAAATGTGAAAAATTTGTTTACATTGTTGTTTTTCAAGTTACTAATTTGAACTTATTTGATCTTTAACCAAAAAAAGAAAATGAAAAAACAAACAACCATTACAACTTTTCCTCTAACTCGACCGTTTTGTTTTAATTTTTTTTAAAAAAGGGAGTTTCACGGCAAGAAGCGTTGGTGGTGTGGATATGACAAATTTAAAAGCAGGAAATACTCCGTTAGTCTTCCATCATCTAATGTACTTTATCTTTTTTATTTTGTTTTGTTTTGTTTTGTTTTTTGTCTTTTATACTTTGCTCTTTTTCCAGTTTTGGGGGTGTATGTATTTTGGCTACCACACAAATAGCAGAGTTCAACGTTCGACGGTATTTACCTGAACATGTACCTTTATGCATGTAATGTCAGGGGTTGTCCTGATTTTTTTATCATATTTGATTTTCCTATTTCTTGAAAAAAAAGATAATATATTTACCAAGTGATATTAGAGCGAGGTTCAAGACATGTTCAACTTAGCGGGTTTAGTTGTATCCGTAACCTATTTGACGGTAATCATAGTTTTTGTCTGAAAATTTTGACTGGAGTACTACTCACGTTGAGACAAACTTTGTGGTGGAGATTTGAAGATATGACTTATCGAAGGCTATGTGAAGAATGTGGGTCAGATTTATGTTAGAAAATTTGGACTAAGGGGAAAAATTATTAACGATTGTCCTGATTTTCTTATCATATTTGATTTCCTATTTCTGGAAGGAAATCACACTTTATAATCTACTGACGAGACATTCAAGATTAAGATACAAACACTGTAGATCTACTTGTAGAAACAGTCAGCAATTTTATCCCTCGTGTCTTAGAAATGGATCAATTGGACTCGGGTATAAATTAATGGGCTCAAGGAAAGCTTGTAGGCCTGCAACTCAATAATCTGTTGGACCACAATGCTCTCACAATAGTTATGTGCAGTTTATTTTCAAGAATGACCTTCAGTTACAGTTTTGGCCACCCTTATAACAATTCTTTAGGAAATGATCTATGGGCATAAATTAGTTTTGCGTATGATGTTGGGGACATTTCAATACAATGAAGCTGCTCAATAAGTCACAAAGTTCTGCCTCATTGTCTGTAGTTTCTTGAAATGTCCTGAATTCTTGCCCCATAGGAATAACTAACTTATGCGCACATTACAACTAGAATTTATGCATTCCAGCTATTTAGTCATACTTTCTGGCAGTCGAATAATTAAGAAGAATAAGACGAAAGATTTGCATATTTTAGTTAAAGTGGTTACCAAAAGGTATTTAGTCATCAATGTACACAGTATAGTGATTCATAAGAGACGACATACAATGAAATAACGGAAGAGAAAATGCTTAATATAAGTGGCAAACGTAGATTGAGCTACTTGCTAAATTCGGTCCTATATTTCTCAAAAATTTCCGAAGATAAATTCAATTCTTACACTCCAAAATATTAGTACTAGTATAATCTGAAGTTGCATGTCAATTTGTCACCAAATGGTATGATATTTAAATATGACAGGTGATAATATATAGGCCAACATTAGACCAACCAAATCTATATGCTGCTGTGGTGGCGTTCTGTTCCCTCCCATGGGCGGAGGTGGTGGTTTATGAAGCAAATGTTATTATAGTTAGAGGCGGATCGAGCCCTCTTGCAAGATTCCATTGTGGTGTTAGTATATATTCTTATTTTCTTATTGGTGTAGTGGCTAGTCGGAATGATGATAGAGTAGGGTCATGTCCTTGGGTGGGCCAAGGGGTGGGGGGCAATGGTGACAAGGGGGATAAGGGTACTAACATGCTGAGAATAGGGTCTTGGAACTGTTGATATCCAATTTTTCCTTAATTTATTTTCAAACTTGCATATAAGCTTTCAAAAATTACTCTTTGTAATAATGAGTATTTTTTCCTATTTTTATTAAATGATTTTCCTGTTTGTTTAATATTTCATACTTAAATAATTATTCATAAACTATGTTATAAATAACTTCAAAATGTTTCCCAGCTCAGTATGCTACTTTAAATCATTTTTTGTTCATTAGGATTCAATTATTTCATAAATTAGCCAATTGGGTCTCATTTAATTTTAATTACAACAATTTTACAATTATAGCCCAATTGAACATTTTGTATTATTTTAATTAGAAACCTATGCATTTTTATACTTAATATTAGTTAATTACTGTAATTTTACCTATTTAAACTTAATTTCATTTTTTATACAATTATTAGCTATTTTATTAATTATTTATCTATTCTTTATGGGTATTTAATATCTAGCCACATTTTATTTAATATCTAGCCACATTATACCCAACCCATCTGATCTTTAAACCCAATTAACCAGACCCAAAACAAAAATTCCTACCCAGCCCAGACCCTAAATTAACCCGGCCCAGTCCTAAATCAATCTGAGTTGTTGATCAAATTAGATTAACGGCCCAGATTACACTTACCTAATTTAACTCTACCTAACACCCCCCTCCCGGTCTCATTTCCTTCGAGACTCTTCATCTCTCATTCTCTCTCTATCTCTTTGTTACTCTCTAGAAGCCTCCTTGGCTTCTCCCCTCCGATGGGATTTGTTTACCTTCTCCGACCGGTTTTCTCACCGGAGTCTATGGCTCTTCACTATCGCCTGGTCATCTACCCGCCTCAACCCCTCAGTGACATCCTGGGTTCCTCAGATGAACCTGGAGCAATTCACTCACCTCCCTTTGGGTCTCTTGCCATTTCCAGCCATCCCCGGGCGTTTGAGTAAGTGTTGCAGTCTCCCTGACCTAAATCGATGCCATCTCTGAGGTTTGCCCTCTTTTATGGGTTCCTCGAAACCCTAGCCTTTTGTATTTCTAGGTTTCTTTTAAGATCCGTTTTATATTTTACAATATTAAGAAGTTTCTCTATGGTTTTCTCCGGAAAATCTCGTTTTTAACAATTTCAAAGCTAGGGTTTCTATACCCTGTTTTCAAAACAGTATTTCCTCATGATTTTAGTCATTTATGCTATATTTAAGCGAGTATCTCATGATTTCTTGTTGTTTGAACTGTTATGCTGAAACCCTAAACTTCTAGGTTGATCTTTATTATGTGTATTTGTTTCTTACAAGACTATTTGTGTGTTCTCTGTGACTCTTGCTTTAGTTCATTGTTATGACTTTTAATTTTCTGGGTGTTGCCCCGTGTTGATCAATGACTGTTGTTTAAATGTTTAATAAGTCTGACCCCTTGCCTTATTAATTATTCACCTAATGATTTGTACTGATTTTTGACCTGTGATGTTTGCCGTGAATAGATGATCTTATGTATTTCCTTTGTAATTCTGTACCAATTTTGAATGCTTTCCTTAACTACATTGGATTCCCTGTAATTGTGATTGCATTCGAGATTCCTTTAATTGATTTTCAAAGCTGATACTCTTCTTTACTTTATAAATATAATGTTAGTTCAACTTTCCTTAAATATATATTATGTATTTGGCTTTTATTATATACTGTGTGATTCCCCTTCCCTGTAGTAACAGAATCAGTCGTAATTTGATTCTTTTTCCTTATTTGGCCATGATTTGCACCGTTTGAGCTTGACTCTCTAATTAAATGGAGTCCAAGTCCTTGATTGACTTTGATTGATTCTGACTGAACAATTATTCCTGTAATTATGCTAAATTACTACTCTTTGCCTATGTTATTACTTGGTTTTCGACTCTATATATAGGCTGCCTTCTCTCCTTACATGAGACACACGAAGTGCACTGATCTTCACCCACAACACACTGACATACACAAATACACACACACTAATTTGCTCTGAACCTTTCTGTGCTTTCATACATACTTCTTCTTGCTCCTTGCATCTATTATTGACTACTCAGTCGGCTGAAAGCCAAGACTGAGTAATCTCTACTGCTCTTGTGCTTTTGCATACTACTCTTGCATACTATTGTTCTATTGCTGCTCTCCTTGTCCTGTATACTGCTGCTGATGTGCTTTGCTGTTCTCTATTCTTTGACTGGTATGTTTTTCTGATTTAGTTTTATAGTACCCATACACAATATGCTCCAGTTTTTGTTTCTTTACCTATTGTTCGTCATGTGTTTTATCCTATGGTTCTACTGTCTACCATGTAATTAGTATGATTCCCATAATGTCTTCCCTTTTGTTAGGTTTGAATATGTATCTTGCTTTTATATGATCCCCTGTAATTATGCCTTTAGCATACCCCCCTACTATTTTTCTCTCCCTTGAGTCTAATATGTCTCTAGCATGCTTATATGTTCACAGGTTGATACTGCATATCCTAACCTGATTATTGTTACTTGTTCTCACCTCCTGCTTAACTCTATATTTCAAACCTGCCTCTCTTGCTACTTGAATATTATGCAAATCCTGATCTTATTGGTCTATGATGTTATGTGACAACAATATGGTAATTAGGTGATTATTATAATCCTGCTTAACTCTACTGTTTAATATTTTTTGTCCCTAACTCATTACCCCTGTTTGTGTTTGCTCTTTCATGAATCTAGTTGCCTATTGGTTGCAGTGGTATTGCTTCTCTTCTGATAAACTCCTTTACTGCTTTTCCAAAGCTATTTTCAAACTGTTGTCTCAATTACTCTTTTTCAAACTCAAGTCTCTTTTTAAACTCCAAACACTTCCCACTCTCTTAGATTCTAGGTTCTGCCCCCTTCGTGTGAGCATTGCCTTGGGGACCCCTGAGTACCCATTGAACTTTGACACACAAGGTTGGCACTCCACACTGCACTTACTCATTCCTGGCTAGGGTACCTGGGTGTGAGCACTGTCCAGGACCTTCTGAGGTCCTTAGAGACTATGACACACTGGGGTTGAGGATCATGGCATATGGCAAGTGGATCTGGTACTTGGGCCTGCTGCTAGGCTCTCTATAGTATAGCTTCTTGATTTTCTTATTCAATTGTGTAATTTATGCTATGCCGGTCTGTAATAATTATTTGTAAACTAACTCCGAGGCTGGATAGTGAATTTGGGAGAGGTTATGCATGCTTAGCTTCGGTGATGGTTAGAAGACATGCTTATAGGACTTCATTTATGCATTGGATAACTTGTATATGACATGCATCTCACATGGTAGAAATCCTATTTTAGGTCTTTTCACTTTCAGCATGTTGTCATCCTCATTCCACAATCCTGATCAATTGATAACAAGCATAATGAACTGTCATGAGGTCATTACTGCATTTCCATCTTAGAAATCATGTGTTAGGAATTTCTATGTGCATTAGATATCCTGTTGTTTAGGATCTCATACTTGTTTGAATTGCAAATTGTTAAAACGCCTGATTATCATGCTTAATCTTATAAAATACGGTTAGCCTACTTGAAACATCTTATGCAAATATATTCTTTAAAATCATAATAAAAAACATGCATGTTCACCTTTTGAGATAGTTAGGCAATGTATACGACGCCTAGGCAAACTTTAGGCCTAATGCGTATTAAAATCAAATCAATTATGTTCTACTAGTTTAATCAGCCTCTTTTAACCTTTTGAACTCTGCTGCTCCCATTCTTGATTTTGCCTCTATGAAGGTCACCCCACTTCTTTATTAAAACTCCTCTATATATATTTTTAACAAATCTTGAAGTCGTGCACTTGCTAACCCTTAAGATTTTCTGGTTTTGGCACTATTATTTTTTTAAACTGCTATGTTGTAAAGCTACTTCACTCCGCTCTAATCGTGCCATTCTGAGTCCTCGCTCTGTTAACCTGCTATTTTTGGATACAATTTTATCACTCTTTTACTATAATTCTCTTTTTAACTACTACTCTCTGTTAAGCTACTGCATTTTTAGTCACTTCTCTTTTAAAATCACTATATCACTGCAAACCATGCTATAATGATTTTCATCTATATTTTCTGGAAACTTTAAATCCCTGTATATTTTCTAAATCTTACCGTTGTCTATAAACAACCGCATTTATGAAAATCAACCATTTTCTGAATTACTCAATTTAAGTTGAATTGTCTACCTCATCGCTAAGTCTTTTCAAAGCAGATCCTTTTGCAACTTACTGATTTCCCTCTAAACTCCTTTTTTTAAAACTCCATCTCTGAGACTCTAAGTGTGTTTGAGACGTGCCAATTGTATGTTTATCTGTGGAGGGATTTATGAGCCTTTATTTTCCCCTCTATGTGTCCCTTTACATGTAGGGTCCTACTTGTTATGCATGTCGCCTAGTATTTTATCCTTTAAACCTAGGGATCCAGCCTGGTACTCACCTTGTAGGATTAGTAGTCCTAAATACCCTCCAGGACTTATAGAATAGGACGGGTAATGGCACGCAATAAGCATTTGTAACCAACACACGCATTTTAAATAACCTTTACGGGGTGGGAAGGGTAGAATACAGATATGATGACCGGTGCGCTAATACCACGTGTAGCCGCCTCTTCGAGGTGTGACATACCGGGTATTGCATTGAATTGATCCGTATTACTTTAAACCTAGGACAGTTCTTTTCAAATATTTATTCTAATGTTATTCCAAAACCTTTAAAGATTTTCATACTTGTTTGAAATCCCCTCTTATATGAACCTTACTTGTTACTTGTTCACCGCCCAAATTCACAAAACTTATTGGCTGGGACCCACAGTTGGGATCTTGAGGGTTGCCTAACACCTTCCCCTTGGGTTAATTTTAAGCCCTTACCATATCTCTGGTAACACAAACTAGTTCATGAGTTATCAACTCTAGGTACCCTAACGCACCATAAAAATCGTTAGATGGCGACTCTTCCTTAAACCCTTTATTTTAAGGAGTTGTCCAAAAATGTCATAAACCCGATCTTTCCGTACCTAACCCGTGCGATAGAAAAAGGGGGAGCGACAGGAACATAGGGACATTGACAGGTAAGTCTATAGGGTTAGGAGGATTCTTCATAAGAGGGAGATTAATATAGCATGTGTCCAGGAGACTAGATGGAAGGGTACGAGGGCTTGAGATGTTAACGGGTTTTAGCTATGACATTCAGGAGGGGATGCGGTAAAGAACGGGTGGGTGTTTCAGTTTATAGGTATCTCAGGGAGATGGTAGTGGATTTAACGAGGGTGAATGATAGGTTAATGACAATTAAGTTAGTGGTTGGTGGGGTCACTTTTAATGTGGTTAGCTCTTACGCGCCTCAGGTGGGCCTGGGTGATGAAGTCAAAAGTCGTTTCTGGGACGATTTGGACGAGGTTGTGCATGGTATTCCACACACGGAGAAACTCATCATATGGGGTGACTTTAATGGCCATATTGGGGTGACTGCTACAGGATATGACGACGTGCATGGCGGGTTTGGATTCGGAGTTAGGAACGACGATGATACTTATCTGTTAGATTTTGCTAAAGCTTTTGACTTGGTGCTAGCTAATTCGTGTTTTCAAAAGAAGGAGGATCACTTGGTCACCTTCCGGAGTAAGGTATCCAGGACTCAGATTGACTATCTTCACATTAGAAGGAGTGATAGGGCCTTTGCACTGATTGCAAGGTTATACCAAGTAAGTTTCTGTGCACGCAGCATAGGCTCTTGGTAATGGACTTGGAGGTCAAGAGAACAAGGAAGAAAAGAGCGATGTATGGCCTGCCAAAGATTAAGTGGAGAGCGTTGACCAAGGCTAATGCTCAGAAGGTGGGGGAAAAGTTGTTGGCTAAGGGGGCCTAGAGCAGTAGTGGGGACGCGAGTAACATGTGGACCATGACAGCAAACTGCATTAGAGAAGTTGTTAGAGAGGTGCTAGGGGTGACCAAAGGTTATTTGGGAGGCCACAAAGGAGTCTGGTGGTGGAATACGGAGGTCCAAGGAAAAGTGGAAGCTAAAAAAGTGGCATATCTGAAGTTAATGGAGAGCACAAACGAGGAGGAGAAGAAGATGTGTTGGGAGTATTACAAGAAGGCAAGGAAAGAGGCAAAATTGGCATTCATGGCGGCTAAGACTGCAGCTTACGAGCTATTGTACGAGAATCTTGGGGGCAAAGGAGGAGACAAAATGATTTTTAGGATAGTCAAAATTAGGGAGAGGAAGGCGCGGGACCTGGACCAAGTACAATGCATCAAGGACGAATATGGAAAGGTTATGGTGGAAGAGGTGGAAGAGGCGTGTGTGAAGCATATATGGTATGAGTACTTTTATAGGCTCTTGAACAAGGGAGGTGACAGTAACGTCCTGTTATGATAGGCTATAATTACGTATTTTAGTCGCTTATTACACTCTAGTTTACTGCACTTTAATTGAGTTTGAGCTTTACTCGCTAGTGTTTTGCATTAGTTGTGTGTTTTATGCCTTGTAGGAGTGATTTCGAGATATATAGATGTTACAAAATGAATTTAAGTTATTTGGTTGGCCCATGTCACTGAATGGGTTTTGAAGATTGACAAAAGGTGTCCAGTTGAACCAGGTCCATCATAGCATACACTTCTGACTGAAGCATTTGGATCACGAATCGTACAAGTCTAGGAGATATCAATGATTGCTAAGTATCAAAGAACTAAGAGAATGTCTCCTAATACGAAAAGGTTGCAAATTGATAAGAGAAGATAGAAGTTTCTTTCAGCTAGGACATAAATAGAGGAAGGAAGTTGAGTTACAATCAAACTTGTTTACCAAGGAAGAAATGGATCAGAATTGAATCATGGACTCAACAAACGGACTCTATAAATAATCAATGTATTACTGCTGAAAGAAGTGACGCACAAATGCTAAAGTGAATCAAGTTCTGAAGCAAAAGTTCCAGAGGTTTTGAAAGCAGAATTGTTGTGCGATACAAAGGCTACAGTTCAACTAGAAGAAACAGTTCCATTATTTGTATATTAAGTCTAGTCGATTGTAGTAGGAGTAAATATTGTATCTTATCAGCTTTCATAGAAGCAATTGTAATAGGTACAAATTGTTCAAGTTAGAGTTAGCTTGAAATATGTAAAAATTCGCTAGAGGCTAGTTGATACAAAGAGGATTAGAGTTAGTCCTAGGATTACAAAAGAGTTTATTTTGTAAGTCCGTTTTTGGCTCAGAGTTTAGTGAAGAGTTTGAGCAAATCCTACTGAGGAGTAGGTCGTGTTTTTTTCACCTTTTGAGCCAGGTATTTTCCACGTACAAATCTCTGTGTTTTTACTTTAATGCTTTTATTATTCCGCAAACAGCAGTGGTTGGAACACCAAGAAGAACCAGGTTCTTCCAGTTAGACAATACTCGAAAATTAGGTACTGCACAATTGACTTGTAATATTGTGTAGTGTTGAAGTCTAAAACATCAATTGGTATCAGAACAGGTTATCCTTGAAGAGGCTAACACCTAGGAAAAAATCAAGATGAGTGCACCACCTGGGAACTGGGAAGGTCAATCAACTGCAAGGCTACCACTCTTCAACGGCGAGTACTATTCTTGTTGGAAGAATAGAATGAAGGATCACCTTATTGGAGAAGACTATGAAATCTGGATGGACCACTTGCAACAATGAAGAAAACTTCTGAAGGAGTAGATGTGCCTAAAACTAGGGCTGACTGCACAGCTGAGGATCTGAAGAAATGGGAGAAGAATGCCAAGGCCAAGAAGTGGCTAGTGTGTGGACTAGGCCTAGATGAATACAGCAGATTCCAAAGTTGCACCACTACCAAGGAAATCTGGGATACTCTACAAGTGGCACATGAAGGAACAACTCAAGTGAAGAGGTCTAGAGGTACATTGCTATACTCGCAGTATGAAAACTTCACTATGAAGGAAGGTGAAACAATTCAGGAGATGTACACAAGGTTCACAACCTTGACTAATGAACTCAAGTCTCTTGGAAGAGTCATCCTTGAAGAAGACAAGGTTGAGAAGATCTTGACAAGGGTTCTGCCTATCTCCTGGGAAAGCAAGATAACTGCCATTCAGGAATCCAAAAATATGGCAACCCTTAGACTAGATGAGTTGATTGGCAACCTTACTGCTTATGAACTCAGAAGGCAGACCATGAAAATGGATGCCCCAAAGAAAGAAAGAAGTCTAGCACTGAGGATCACAGAGGGAGAAGATCTGGAGGATGATGAGATGGCCATGATCACCAAAGAATTCAGAAACTTTCTCATGAGGAAGAAAGGCATCTCTAGAGGGGGAAACTTCAACAAGGCAAAGGCTCCTGAAAATCCAGCAAATGAGGGATGCTACAAGTGTGAAAAAATGGATCATCTCATCAAGAACTGCCCCTAGTGGGAAGTAGAATGGAGGAAGGAGAGATATGAAAGAAAGAACAGGAAGAAGGAACTGGTCCAACCCAAGAAAACTACTACAAAGGCTATGGTTGCTGCTTGGGGGGAAAGTTCAGATGAAGAATCAGAAGATGGTGAGACAGAAGATCAAGCTCTCATGGCAATTGGAGAATCTGATGAGGAGACTTATGAAGAACCACAGGTAAGTATCTCACATCTTAAAACAAAAATAAAGTTTCTATCTAAGGAGAAACTCTCTGAGTTGCTACTTGACTTCATTGATGATTCTGAGGAGACAACTAAAGAGAAAGATCAACTATCTAAAGAGTGTGCAATGCTGAGAGAAAAATGCATGGACCTGGAAATAAGGGTCAGTGAATCTGAAAAGAAAAACACTATCTTGATGAACCAGGTTCAACCACTCGAAACTGAGATTCAAGAACTAAAATCTAAAATTTTAAAGTTAAGACTAGGATCCAGTAAAAAGGTAGTTGATCACTCTTATGCGAAGTTAGAAGAAGACTTAGGTAAATTGAAAGATAAAATGTATGCCAAAGATGAGCAGATAAAGTCTCTGAAAGAAGAACTTGGCAAAGTTAAACATGAATTTGATAGAACACGTAAGTGGAATAGGTCTTCTGATGCTTTAATATGGCTCCAAGAGAATCATAGTAGCAACCGGAGAGGGCTTGGTTTTGGGAGTCAATTGCCTAATTGGGAGCCCAAAAGCAAGTATCTCACCCTCCCTGAAAATAAAATTTACACCCATTGTGGCAAGACTGGCCACTCTAAATATGAGTGTTCTGCAAAAGAAAAGGCCAGTCAGAAAAATGAGAGATTCATTAAAAAGAAAAATTGGCTACCAAATTGGGCCAGAAAAAATCTGATTCATCCATTCTCTCATGGAAAGGGACCCAAACTAGTTTGGGTTCTTAAAACTAACCCCTGATTTTTTGAAGGTACAAGTGAAGGGAGGCAACCAGTTTTGGTTTTTGGATAGTGGCTGTTCAAGCATATGACAAGGAACAAGGAACGGTTCCTTTCACTTGAAAACCTCAAAGGAGGAAATGTCTCCTTTGGAAACGGAAAGAAAGGTGAAATAATAGGGGTCGACAAGGTAGGTAAAGATGACACACGTTCAATTGAACATGTGATTCTAATAGAGGGCTTGAAATATAGCCTTATCAATGTGTCACAACTGTGTGACAGAGGTAACCTTGTCGCTTTTACTTCCACAAAATGTTTTGTGATCAACCTGCTTACTGACAAGATTGTTTTGCAGGGAAAAAGAATGAACAATATCTATGTCATTGACTTGTCCACACTGTCTGACAATGAACTCACTTGCCTTAGTGTGTTGGATAGTGATCCCCTCCTGTGGCACAAAAGACTTGTTCATGCAAGTCTAACTCAACTTAACAAG